>MU182531.1:45262-78633 GCA_016904865.1 Pissodes strobi | reverse complement strand
TCTAAGTGAAGATTCCAGGTTAATTTAGCATCGAAGGTGACCCCAAGGTATTTTACCTCAGATGCAAAATTTAGTTGTGTGTT
Source organism: Pissodes strobi (assembly GCA_016904865.1). Lineage (NCBI taxonomy): Eukaryota > Metazoa > Arthropoda > Insecta > Coleoptera > Curculionidae > Pissodes > Pissodes strobi. The sequence continues at coordinate 78,550 of MU182531.1, read as the reverse complement.
TAGGAGGGTCGGAGGTCGCAGTGGCTCCATCCTCCTTTTTCTGGTGAAGAGTACCAACTCCGTCTTCCTGGGGTTTACAGACAGGGAGTGCTCCCTGCACCACTTTTCGACTAAGCGAAGGGCACTCTGCATTCGATTGCACAGAACTCCTTCAAACTTTCCGTTGAGCGGTATCGTAAGATCGTCTGCATATGCATTGGTGTAGAATCCATCTGAGTTGAGGCGATGCAAGAGCCTGTCGAGAACAAGGTTCCATAGCAGTGGCGACAGAACCCTGCGGGCAGCCTCTGGCAACGATGCCTCTCACTACAGTATCTTCCACCTTTATTTGCACGCGTCTCTTCGAGAGCATGTTAAAAATCCAGCCACTGACAGCAGGAGGGACGCCCCTGTTTGTTAAGGCAGCATTGATTTTTCCAAAGGTGGTTTTATTAAACGCACCTTCAATATCAATAAATACACCTAAGGTGGACTCGTTATTGTCCAGCGATCTCTCTATCCGGCTCACTGCTGAATGCAAGGCCGTGTCGGTCGATCTTCCCGTAGTGTACGCATGTTGGTTGGGATGCAGCGGTCGGTTGACCAGTACGCAGTCCCTCAAATATCGCTCACACAGCCTCTCCAGAGTTTTTAGCACAAAGGATGTTAGGCTGATTGGTCGATAGGCTTTGGGGACAGTGTAATCCATCCTTCTTGCTTTTGGTATGAACACCACTCTTACTTCTCTCCATGCCTTCGGGATGTAGCGCAGCGCTAGGCATGCCCAGAACACCTTTACCAAGTGCGGCAGTAACTCGTCCAAGCCCCACTGTAGTAGAGCTGGACGGATGCCGTCAGTACCTGGCGATTTGAAGGGTGAGAAGCTGGCACTTTGCCAGTCCAGATCAGTAGGTTGAAGGTTTGTCTCGTCTGGCCAGTTCCTGTCGTCTGTTACCGACGAACCAGGGAAATGGGTCTGCATAAGCAGTTCAAGACTCTCTTGTAGGTTAGCGGTCTTAGTGCCGTCCTCCCTTGTTAGTAGACCTAGGTCGCGATCTTTGTCTTTTGCGAAGACCTTGTAGAGCAGTGCAGTCTGCGAGTGATCTTCGATCTCCTCACAGTAGACCCTCCAGGCCACCCTCTGTTTTTTTCCTCACTAGTTTTTTAAACTCCCGCAGATTGGTGCTGTATTGCTCCCAGTCGGCTTGAGTTCTAGTTCTTTTTGCTCTGTTGAAAGATTTTCTCGCTGTCCTCTTGAGTTCTCCCAGCTCTTTGTTCCACCATTTTGTGGCTTCCCCTGGCTGTTGTTGTGATGCCTCAAGAGGGCAAGATTTTTCAAAGGCTTTAGTTATGGCGGTCTGTAGGCCTAGCATGCGACTTTCCAGGCCGTCATTGTCTTTAGGCGTATTCCCCTCCACTTCCCGTAGATTCTCCCGAAGCCGGACGAGGAACTGAGCTCGATCCGTCCTTCGGGAATCCCTAAAGAGCTTCCTGGGCGCCTTAATTGAGCTAAGCTCAAATGTTAACCAGCGATGATCTGACATGGTGGCCTTGTCAGAGACATGCCGGTTTATGACTAATTGAGATATGCCCGCCGAGGCAAGTGTTATATCAATTATGGTTTGACTCCTGGAGTTAATAAAGGTTGGTGCAGTACCTCTATTGAGAATGTTGAGGTTGCTACCTGTAATGTAATCATAAAGTGATTTACCTCTAGCATTGTTGTCTTCGTTGCCCCAGGTCACATGGTGTGCGTTAGCGTCAGAGCCCAAAATGACCTCCCATTTCTGGTTCTGGCAGTGTGCTATCAGGTCCTCCATTTCCCTCGTGGGAGGCAGTGTAGCCGAGTCTTGGGGGAGGTACACTGCAGCTAAGACTACAAAGTTAGTTTTGCCGGCCAATACATATTCCATCTTCACGGCCGTTAGGTCAGAAGTGGACAAGTGAAATAAAGGCTGGGCTTTAATGTTCTGAGGTACATATATTGCAGTCCTCGGTCTTTCTGTTGTGGGTAGGCTAAATATGCGCCCACTTAGTCTGGTTAGTCCAAACTACCCAGGGTTCCTGGATCAAAGCCAGTGCATTCTGCCTTTCGTCCAGGTGGCGACAGAGAACTGCCGTCGCAGCCCGGCTATGATGCAGATTGCACTGAACTATGCTAACTGAACCCGCCATTGGGTTATTTTTAGGGTTGGTTCGGCTGATGAACCCTTCCTTTTGCCAGCTCAAGGCTATCCGTTTCGATGTCCTCCTCCAGGAGGGCATCCTCGTCCACTGGGGCAGCGGCTTCAGTCGTTCCCGACGGCTCAGCCCCTCCAGCTTCAGTCTCCATAGGCTCCTGAGCTGGTTTACTGATTTTGGGGTCCTCAACAGAGGGTGCCGTCTTGAGGTTTGTCAGGCCGTACTCTAAGTACGAGGGAGGTAGTTAGTTTCGGTTACTTCGGCACTATGCTTCGATTTCTAATTTTTGTTATTAACTTTTACCATTTTAATATGTTTGTGAATGTCAGAATTTAAAAATTACAGTTAGGTATATGAATTAGTGCTAATCTATATTTCTTTTTACTGTCAACTGGATTAAAATGTCATTTATATTTTTTAACTTTTTTTTTTATTTTATTTATTTACGGACAAAATCCATTTTTTACAAAAAACATATAAATTGATAGAATGTAATGTAACAATAACACTAAAAACCTAATCAACATATGTCATTTAAATACATCACTAAATTACCCAAAACCAGTGGGAATTAAAAAAATAAAATAAAATAATAATAAACATCAAAATTAAATCAACAACCAAAGAGTACTCCTCTCAAACTCCCATCAAAAACAAGTAAGTACATAAGATCTACAAGCCTGCCAAGTCTAAGTGTTTTAATTGAGTAGATAATTGTGTGGGGCTACAGAAAAAGTCAAGAGATGTACGATTTGCAAGGGATAAGGATCTAGGAAAAATGAGTATTTAGCATAGTTTGTTCTAAGAAAGGTTACATGGAAAGACTGGCGACTTCGAGTATTAAATTGTGGAATATAGAGATTGATTTGGCGTGTTAAATAGGGGCTGTAAACAACAGAATTAATGATTTTATAAAGAAGATGAACATCTCTCAGTGCTCTTCTAGTTGATAGTGGCATCAAATTCAATATTTGGTGCAAGCCTTCATAATCTAATTCATTATTAAAGAATTTAAAGTTTATGTATTGCAAGAACTTTCTCTGCACTCTCTCAATTCTTGAAATATGAACATCGTAATGGGGATTCCAGACAGAAGAAGCGTACTCTAGGTGACTTCTAACCAGACTGCAATAAAGGATTTTAAGAGCATGCATGTTATGAAAATCTGCAGTATTTCTCTTAATAAAACCCAGCATCCGCAAAGCTCTATTAACAATGGATGCGATGTGGTCAGTATAGGAGAGTTCATAATCAAGAGTAATCCCAAGGTCTGAGATGGACTTAGACTGCAAAAGTGTTGCCAGAAATGGCATAGTCATAAGATATTTTATTACGTTTTTTGGAAAATATCATAAGTTTGCACTGAACACCACTCTACAAATTTATCCAAATCATGTTGAAGGCCCAGACTGTCCTCCAGATTAAATAGTTTTAGATCGTCTGCAAAAAGCAAAAACTGACTCCTTCCAAAGCACATGCAAACATTATTAAGGAAAATAATAAACAACAAAAGCCCAATGTGAGATCCCTGAGGGACTCCTGAAGTTACAGTAATCTCAGCTGGTAAAGGTTAATAACCTTTACCAGCTGTGTACGATTGGTTAAATAACTCTGCACCCAATTAAGTAGTGCACCAGAAACACCAAGGGTTTTAAGTTTACTGAGTAGAATATTATGTGGCACTTTGTCGAAAGCTTTGCTAAAGTCTGTATATATAGCATGAACTTCCAAACCCAGCTCCAAGGCCTGAACAATAGTAGAAGAATAGTTTAGTATTACGGCCTCGACAAAAACCAAACTGCTCATTGATTATTAAAGGGGAAAATACAGAACTAAAATACTTAGTAACAAGTTTAGTAATATTTTGGAAATTACACTAATAATACTGATAGGTCCGTAATTTCTAAGATCGGAATTATCGCCTGATTTATGGATAGGAATAATAAAACTGGTTTTCCAGAAGTCAGGAAAGTAACCCTTATCTAGGGATTTATTAAATATAATTTGAATAGGTAATTCCAGGACAAGAGCACAATTCTTCTAAAATACGGGATGTATACCATCTGGGCCAGGCCCCTTTGAAATATTCACTCCAGCTAGCTCAGAGTAGACATCCGATATAGTAATTGAATAATCACAGACATGTAGGTTGTTTAGAGAAGGTTCTTCTGGGAAAACAGACTGATTCACAGAGTATACAGAGCTAAAATACCTAGAAAACAGATCAGCCACTCCAGGGCCCATTTCAAACTCATCATCATCCAAATGAAGTTTAGAAGGAATAGAAGATGAACCACGCCTGGAATTGATAAAATTCCAAAACTGATTCGGGCTATCATTCAAAGAATGTTCAATGTTGTAAACATATGAATTGTAACAGTATCTAAAAAGTGTATTACATTGGGACCTCAAACTTGTAAAAACCTCATAATTAGCTGCTGTATTATTTAATTTGCATTTTTTGTGAGCAATTTTTTTTAATGTAAGATTAATCAGACCCTGACTAAACCATATAGGAAATTTTCCAGTAGAAACCTTCTTGATAGGTACCAGTTCACCAGACACCATAAACAATGTCATAAAAAATGTTCACCACGTCTTGCATCTCCCTATCACAGAAAAGGGCCTTCCACTGAATAGTTCCCAGATAGTCATTTATAAGCGAGAAAATGGCCGATTTAAAATCAAAATAAAAAGTATTAGCTTGGGGGCTGACAGAATTATATGATTTAGATAATAAAATTGGGAAATTAAGAGGTGGATGATGGTTGTCAATTTTAACAAGAGGATCACATGCTGTTACTTTAACAAATTTAAAAGCTAGAACTAAATCAATCCTATTATTGGCATTGGGAATATGGTTTGACTGAAAAAGTCCATTAAATGCACCGAGGTCCGACATGGCCTGGACAGGTTGAGGAGTAACATATTCATCAGTGCAGGGAGTAGCCAAGGATCCAGCATCCTCCATCTTCCATTCAGCCTTTGGAAGGTTAAAATCCCCAGCATTGTACATATCTGTATCAGGATACATATCTCGGATGTGGTCAATACATTCACCAGCACATACATAATGCTGAGTACGAGAATTGGGGGAAGATAGACACCCAAGAATGCATTCAGCCCTGTGATCTCTAACAGAAACATACACTTGCTCCAGAACAGCATCCAGTGGGATTAAACGAGCTGGCAGTTTTTTATGCACCGCAATTAGTGAGCCTCCCAGGGCTTTTTTGCACTAGTTTCAATAGAACGATCCTTTCTGAAGATTATGTAGTCATCCAGAGCAAGTTGGCCATTTGAGATGTCTGTACTAAGAATAGTTTCAGTCAGCGTAATCACATCATAGTCGTTAATGGCCACATTGAATAAAAGAGTAGAAAACTTTGTTCGAAGCCCCTGTACATTTTGATAATATATATTTAGAAGGTTTTTGTGAGAATCTTGTCCGTTCCGTCTTAGTTTTCCTGAGTTGATACAATTTTGGGGACACCCCCACAATATGTCACTTTTAAAGAGGTCTCACCTTCAGATTTCCACTCTTTAAGTTCAGCCCACACTTGTTTTTCAATTTGTTACTGCTTGGTGGTTAGGTCGAAATTTATGTACACATTATGGCCTTTAAGTCTCCTTCGGAGTCTTATTAAAGACTGTACATCACTAGAGGAATCAAAAGTAAGTCTTAAGGCACGAGCACCTTTGGCATTCCTGTTTCCAACTCTGGAAAAATTTACAACTGTAGGTGGTTTGTTAGTAATAATCTTGAGTAAGGAGTTTATATCAGTGACATCATCATTCTTCTATCCTACATTGTAATAATCGTATTTTCTTCTTAAACAGCTTTGTCAATGAGAGAAAATCATCTAACAATAAAGCATATTTGACTGATCCCATCTGCTCTGTGAAGTAACCTTCTGAGATCTCTCTGGCAATACCTTTTAAAATCTTATTTCTGCTGTATATTACTACATTTTTGGACTCTCTAGAAAAATCTAAACACATTTTGTGTATAATATCCGATACATATATACAAATATTGACAGTTGAAAGTCGGGAATTTTTTCACTTTGACAGGCTCTAAAATCTAAACCGCACAAGGTCAAAGAAAACGGTTTGCACATTCTTATCTTAAGTTTTCATAAACTATCGAATGAGAGTATCTTCGAATTTAACCTGCGGATAAAATTAACCGGAACTTAAACCTCCGGTTAAATTCAAAGTTACTATCATGCGATAGCTTATGAAAACTCAAGATACGAATGTGCAAACCGTTTTCTTTGATTTCGTGCGGTTTAGATTTTAGAGCCTGTCAAAATGTCAAAATGCCTGACTTTCAACTATCAATATTTGGTCATGATAAATATAACAATCAGCAATATTACTCGACCTGTCAGGCGAAAAATTAAATTTGACCTTGCTAATGTCAGTTGGGCAGGAAAAGTCAGGGCTAGATTTGAAATATATAAGTATGATTTTCCTTTAACAGAGCCGTAATATAACATTTCAAATATCAATGGGTAATGAAATATATGTATACCTTGTTGTATGAGCAGGAAATCTAAGAAATTCTTCTTGGAAGAATATCTCTGGTTTGTACAAGTTCTTATTGCTTAAACACCATCGCTTTTTGCATTACACAATGTCATAATCAACGTTCGTCTCTCACAATGTCAAATATTTGACAAATACACGCCTATGGTTTCGATTTAACTCCAATAGCAATAAAATAAGCCAGAAGTAAAAACACGACGCCGCTGGCGGCAGTTTGACGGATTTCCTACCAGGGAATATCTTGCGCGCGGACTTGCGCAGATGCGAAAAAAGAAGATGTGATATTGCTGGTTGTTATATGTGCCGTGATTTGGTAAACAGCTAAGGAAGGTATAGGATATTATACACAAAATGTGTTTAGGTTTTTCTAGAGAGTCCAAAAATGTAGTAATATACAGGGCGTTCAATTCAAAAAAATATCAAAGTGACCCCTAGCACTTTTATTTGATGTTCAATTCTTTTTGCTGAACATATCCTAATTCGCAGGAGAAAATTACATAAGATGGCCCTTTCAGTTTTTTTTTTTATAAATGTACAGGGAAAGTAAAAAAATCGCCTTGTCTAGTCCTCGTTGGATAACCCTGTACCATGTACTTTTGTTAAAGAAAGGTTGTTTTTGTGATATTGTTAATTAATGAAGAATTTTATTTGGTATTACAATTTGTAAACTGAATAGCATTTTTGCTAATAAACGTTTTGTTTGTTTGTTTGTTTTGAAAATTTTAAAAAGACGTGTAATGTGTCCTGGCGAATTGTACAAAATAATTTTCCATTTTAGCCAACCAAAAGTAATACAAACAAGAGTGCTACTGCACCACTGCAATCTTGCATGGCCCTTTGCTCGCTCCAGGGGCAAAACTAACACAAACTAACCCAAATGAATATAAACAAATCTGTTGAATAAATGTATATATTCAATTAACTGTTATTTGCTATTACTTAGCATTGTCAGTAAGAACTATGTTTATCTTGGACAATAAAGCACATTCTGATAATAAATCACTTCTTCCCAGAACAAGTGAAGCAAGTGGAAGACAAGACATGAAGTGAAATATTTGATGAATACATAATATACAAACAAATAGTGTATTCCATTCATAAAATCAGTGTGCATCTGCATTCATTCTCCTGAATAAAAGAATGACATAGACACTTATTATCAATAAATTTTGTTGCCTGCTTAGAAGATGAAAAGAAACTACAGCAAATGTCTTAAGAATAAATATGACAACAGCGTAACTTCTAAAAAATTGAGGTTTTCACTATTTTGAAATGGAGGGTATTACAATGTAAAATTGTGTTTTATTTAATGGGGCCATCGGTTACTTTGAGTTAGGACTGAAGAAAAGCTGGAGGCATAATACATACATACATGTCAGCTAGTTAATATTATGCGTATTGCTTACATTTCTGTTTTGTGAAGTAATGCTGGAAATTTGTGTTAAAACTCGAAGTTTGAGGGCATTTTTTTGTGCTCAAATATGGTGGATTTTCCATTTTTCTTGGCTTAAACTACTCGTACTAAATAAGACACTCTCCTTTCTAATGAAGGGAAGAAATATGTCCCAAGAAGTCCCTAAATCTGTAAAATATATTTCCTAGGATTTCACATTGTAAGATATGCATTATTTGCTTGCATTACATTACTTAGGAGAAAATAGCACTATAAATACGAATAATCTGTTACCCGTGCTCTTCAGTAGGTAAAAATTTGTGACACAAATGAGAGAAACAGAAACCCAAACAAAGGTTGAAATTACCAAATCTGGTACTTACTCAATAAGATATTGATCAATTTCTTCATTAATAATCCAAGATGAATTAAATTGATCAATCTCCGAATCTTCACTAATTATATTTGGCAACTTTTCCAGAAGAACAATTAATTCTGGTATTGGCTTATCCATATTATTTATCAGGTTGTTACACATAATGTAATATGTAATAATACCACTGGAGAATATATCTATCTAATATCTAATTTCCTTCCTTTATTTGGATTAATATGGAATAAATCAATAAATATTTTATTTCTTCTTTTTTCTGTGGCCCTTTTAACATAGAATGACAAAAGGAATGGTTTCTGCTACACAACGGACAATTCGCCAGCGCACCCCTCTCCAGCGCTTAAATAGAGGCAGGGCGACCCTCCTGCATGCAGGAACCTCCAGTATGACGGACTTATGCCCCGGCTGGTTCCTGATTTTACAAATAACGTTTAACTTTAAAAAGCAATATGATCTAATGCACTGCACGGCTGAGATCTTATGCAAGGATGATCCGCACACTGTAGTAGAGACTCTAATCCCCGCAGGAAATATCCCCGACCGTCATTAGGCCACGCTACTACGTATAGAGATAGAATCCGGGGTCCTAGTAGGAATCAACCACTGAACTATATACATAGTTCAGTAGAATCAACCCTCCACTACGCGACCTACACATTACATCTTCTAGCCGACACGACTTTCCAGACTCCCCCCGAATGATTATAACACGTTTTCTAAGCAAAAAGCTTCCACTACCCGTGCCGAATTCTGTAATCCGTTTTCAACGTGTTTGTCCTTCGACGGCAGGACCGGAAGTGGGTAATATATTATTTGTTTGATGAAAGTGTTTTGTTAATTATTATGATTTATTTCATTCAAAACTCGCCTCTACCTACCTCAAATTGTTGACCTGCACCTTTGACAGCAGCCCGATGTCATTGGAAGAGTAATAACCATATACTTAAAAGTAAAAAGAATATGGTAATAACTAATAACATTCGCTTGTGCTTAACCTACCTCAATTTTGAGCCTTCACGCATGCGTGCGTGCTATTTCATATAATTTTCAAAGTGCTTTTCCTTGATATTGGGCATTGCCATGGGTTAGTTTAGTTTGATTGCGCTTCCGGAGCAGGCGAAGCGAGTGGAGGGACACGCAAGCGAAGCGAAGTGAATTATTAGAACACCAGGCTGCTGCCAAATGCGCAGGTCCGAAGGTCGAACATTTGAGGTAGGTAGACGCGAGTTGTAATAATATAACCTTTGACAAGGGAAGGGAGTGGACGGCTAAAACGGGCAGCTATTCTGGTACGGCCGGGTTGGCTCCACGATTTGACAAACGTCAAGCCTTGTCAAACGCTTCACGCATTCTCGAGCAGTGGCGCTTCATGGATATTTTATTATAATCCCAGCAAGCATATGCCTTATTAGGTACATTCGCGTCACTAAATTATATCTGTTATTTTATACTCCATAATACTTCTATTACTGGCTTAAATCACAAAATGCAATGATTGAAATATAACAAATATATTTCCTTAAAGGATCAAAACAATGTACGCCACTGTGCGACAGGCCATTTTCAAGGGTAATAATGTGGTTCTTATTAGCAATCATGACTGAAAATGTTAACAAAGCTAATATAAAATTACAGAAAGAAAGAAAGAAAGGCGCCTGAAGTATAGTCGTAATCATATTTTGAAATAATCTATATCTCAGCTCACACAGAGAAAATAAATAATAAATATTATCGTCAGCAAGAACTAGGTGTAGAATATATTTACCTATGAAAAGTAATTCCAGGCTCCTTTAGGTCATTGCAACTTTTACAGCCATAAGAACAACAAAACATTCTATTGTTATGGACAAATTGAAATATTTTGAAAGTTTTTCACAACAATAAACACCAAAATACACGGACGTGCCGTTTTGAATGTCCTATTAATGGCGTCCGTTTGATTTTTGATCACACGTACCTCGCGCAGCAGTAAAGCGAGATTATCTGTCCACTCCCTTCCCTTGTCAAAGAACAAAACCATTGGAAAAGGTTCTTTCTTTCTTTCTTGATGATGCAATATAGACTCGCGTCTAGAAATTATAATATACTTTGGCTCCTTGCGTGCTTAGCTCTCCCAAGGTCATCTGTCATGATTATGATACACCCGTTATTGTATCATGGTAATATGTTAATACTTGAAGTAAGATATGGAATATATTCGCGGAAACACATGTAAGCTGCTGTATATCCACTATAATACGGTTCTTAACCCATTTTCTTAACATTACACTGATATTTCACTTCACGCATGCTCCTTCGCTAGCTACGGGGGCTCAAAGAACAGGAAGCAACCAAAACTAACCCAAGACACACCCATAATCAGAAAAAAATGCAACACCACAATCCAATCTTACACCTATTCCAACAACATTTCACACACACACACAGCTATTTACAGGTATTATTTGTACTTAAATCCAATCGGAGAGCAACAGTAAGATATTATTCAATCACAACACTGGGCGCACTATGACCCTGTGAGAGACAAAGTATATTATATTTTCTAGACAAGAGTGCCCTAACTCTCTTAACGTAAAAGGCAATGGCTTCTGCTGCACATGCACAATTTGCTTGCTCATTCTGAGAAGCGAGAATGACTCTAAACTATGTCACGACCAGCGATTTTTACAGGCACAGACAAAAATGATCACACAGGAGCATCCTAGCGATTTTTTCAGGCTAGGACATCCGATTCTTCCTCGCAGAGAAAAATTATCACTGAACGTTTACCACGTGAATGTACGCCCAGTGGCCTGTGCCAATGGAGACAAAAGAGCCGCTACGGGACGTGTTAACTCGACCTAGGACGAACCGTGCTTGAGGTTTTTTTATGCATTTTTGTCGTAACGACAAAAGGCAATGGCTTTTGCTGACATGCGCAATTCGCCAGCTCATTTAGCTCAGAGACCGTGACCTTGTTTAGTTCTAAACCATAGGCGCTTTTCAGTAAAGAGTTTTCAGCACGCAACCGGGCCCCGTCGCGCGCAAATGTTCGACGCACGTGTTTCAGCTCTTACCACGTTTGAAACACAGGTTTCCCTTTGCCCCTTCTGGATATTGCATACTTGAAACAGAAAAACGTTTTATAGGTTATGTAGTTTTGTTTGGTTATTTTGTTATTATTATTAAAAAGATTTACTAGATAACAAAACTGCAATGGAATAACATATATTTAACTAATATTTAAGCCGATTGATCCTTTCTATCTTACTAATCACCTACCAATTTGTTTCTAATCCACCTCCTCTGATTTGGAATAGCTGGATCTGGATTCATTTTTAAGTTTTTAACAAGCTCTCAACAATTTTATTTCATTGAAACTATTGAAACCATGCACAAAGAAACAGAAAACCCAAAACAGATTAAATAGAGGCATAGATAAAGAGCGCATAAACAATAACAAAAACGTCTCGAATAATGGCCGCGCGTGGATCCAGCTCTACAGTTGTGCTCGAAGCGCTCCTGTTTCAAGCACATCGCTTAAAGCCCTAACATTTGTCCAGCTAGAACGTGACTCGTGTCACGAACACCGATTTTTTTTACAGCAAAAACGTTTGAATTATTACAGGCACAGACAAAAATTAGCCCACGGGGTAACTAAATAATCTGCACTAGCGGATGGCGTAATAAGATCCTTTACAGTCCTACGGCATTATGCTATACTAGTCGCTTCTGATTGGCGGGTTAACGTCACTTTCGACTACTTCTTCCTTCTCTTCACGCGTGGCTCTCCGCTCGCTCCGGGGTCAACCAAACAAAACTAATTAAAACTAACTCAAATTTACAAAAAGACACAAATAAAAACGTGTTGCCCCCGACGAGAACTGAACACGGCCCGTCCGTATTCTAAAGACAGAATCTGACCCCCTAGATAGTCTACACCTATTAGAATAAACTGACTGGACCGTAGATGAAGTGAAAGTGACGTTAATCCACCAATCAGAAGCGACTAATATAGCATAATGCCATATGATTGTAAAGGATCTTAAACGGCAGCGGATAAAGACCAATAATGATCCTTTTCTTTATTCATTGATAAACAGCTTGAAAAACACATCCCAGACTTGTCAGAAGGCATCGACTGCTTTCGTTAGATTGCGTTCATAGTTACCATATACATTATATGATATTTACCTATGTAATTACGGTGCAACATTGAAATGCATGTAAACATCCATTCCAGTGCGGTGCAATAATGACTCATCATCATCATCATACATTTATTTCATTATTACCAATTATATAACAGCATGTCCTAATATATGAATACGCCTTAGTGCTAGTTAAACTAGGGCCTGTTGTTGTGCCTGGCGTTGTTCGGTCAACACCGTGGCCAACAGGACACGACGCCCTTAGGGGGCTAATGTTACCCTATTCATAAGTTAGGTGTAGCAGTGCTACGGGTAGCTCGATCTTTCCCTGGGTATTCCCTACAAAGTCGCTACAGATAAGTTGTTGGCCGGAGCTATATTGATTATACTACTTTTTGCAGTCTGTTGCTTAGTTACCAAGAAATTATACAAGGAAAACTTGAGAAAAACCTTGTTTCAATGCTCTCATGGAGCAGGAGACCATAGGATAAAATGACACCACATTATGTACAACATAGACCTAATACTACTATATACAAGTAAAGACTTAATGATATAAGTCTGCACCTGTATTGTAACAACTTCAGATCGTATAGGCCGAGCCTCTGGGGATCAGGCTGCGGAGACACGGATGTTTCCGTGGTTGGAAGTCAAGTGTGAATGTATAAGGCGCAGCTGCGTATTTATAGTACGTGCAGCACCTTTAACAAGCCCAGCCCCCCCGTGTCCGAACACGGTGAGTGGCTGGCCAGGCGGCAGGATCGACACTTACCCGCGGAGGCGAAGTGTTCTCCTGGTATTTTAACTTTTCGTGTTTTTCGTAAATTGGATTAAATTTGGTAAAAGGGTGAGATTAATGTTGTTATTGGTGTTATTTAATGTTTCTTCTGAATTGGACTTATGGCGGCCTTAGTTGCTTGTAAAATAAAGTCAGCTCTCTGTATATATTGCCATGCCTAATGGGGTGCTCGGGGTCGTAGCGTTTATCTGCGATATTTTCAGTGAGCGGCGATCACTTGACTTGGTGCTCAAAAAACCTACATGCGAGGCCATCAATGTATTCTTCGACGTATTCAACGCCAGACCACGCATGCAGACCCTCGGTTCTAACGCGGTCACGTAGAGTCAAGGAAAACGCCGCCCTCAGATAGCTATTCTGAATTATTTGAAGTTTTTGCTTGTGTGTGCGGGCCACCGAGCACCACACAGGAGCAGCGTGTAGTAATGCAGGTCTTACTACAGATTTATAAAAGATGAGCTTATTAGCGGGGCTCAGGTAAGACCTGCTCGCCACTAGCAAGCCCAGTCCGTTCTTTATGGCCGCATTTTTGCTAATTATTGCCTTGATATGCCCACTAAAATTCAATTTATTATCAAGCGTGATACCTAGATATTTTACTTGAGCTTTAGGTATTATAGGTGTGTTGCCTATTACGAGAGGTGTAACATCTATATCCCTTCGTTTGCGGGTGATCACTACGAGATCTGTTTTGTTCGCATTAAGGGAGATCTTCCACCTCTCGTAGTAGGGAACAAGCACGTTCATGTGCTCGCTTAATCTTGACTTCGCCACTTCCGCTATAGAATGCGAGAAGTAAATTGCCGTATCGTCGGCAAATAGGCTTTATTGGTTTCGGGATGAGACGGAATATCTGCAATATAAAGATTGAACAGCAGCGGCGACCATACTGTGCCCTGTGGCACCCCTGCGAGGAGTCTCCTGCTCGCAGAAGTGTGTTTATCTACTTTTGCAACGAAAGTGCGTTCGGCAAGGTATGACGCGATTAGGGATACTATGTGAAGCGGAAGTTTATACAGTAACCCCGCGTGCCACACCCTGTCGAACGCCTTCTCGATGTCGAATGCCACTGATTGTCTCGCACTGAAACTTTCGTAAACGTCAGTTGCGATTTTCGCGGCCAACATGACGGTGCCGTGCCGCCCGCGAAAACCGAACTGTTCAGGGGGCAAGATGTTAAGCCGATCGACCTCCCTACTGATCCCCGGCAAGATTAGCCTTTCAGCTACCTTCCCGAGGGTGTTCAGCAGAGAGAGCGGCCGGTATGACAAAGGTAGTGCGAGATATTTCCCTGGTTTAGGGATATGTATGACGCACGCTGCTTTCCAGGATTTCGGGAAATGTTGCAGCCTGATTACCGCGTTAATTATATGCATAAGATGGATAATTGGATTTTTTAGGCAAGTTTTTCAGGACTAAGTTCGGAATATTGTCCGGGCGAGCTTTATTTCTCGGCAAACGACTGAGAGCTTTGCGGATATTCGCCGGAGTGACTCTCAACTTATCATACACTGGCGGAGGGATGGGGTACTTCTGCTGTTTAAAAACGTTAACAGCATAGCTGTATTGTGCCTGCTCATGGAGGGTATCAGGCGACTCACTGCAGACGCCCCCAGGTAGTCGGCGAAGGCCTCCGCTTTTTCTAGATCTCTAACGATATCAAGACCACGATATTTGATCGATGGGATTCGCGTACTACCTCCGCGGACACACCTGGCGAGCTTCCACAGCGAGCCGTCATCCCTGCTGACAGAATTAATGTAGTCCAGCCATACTTGGCTCCTATACTCCCGGATTTTAACCCTTATTTCCTCCGTCAGCGCATTGATGCTATAGGTTCAAGGATAGGTTCAGGGAGGGTTTCTGTCTTAGGGTGGATAGTTACCCTAGGGCACATGGCATCACGGATGCGCTGGATGTTAATTGTAAGCTTTTCAACTTCATTCTTAAGCTCCTGGATTGTCTCTATTTGCCTGGGAACAACAGTTAACTCGCTTAACCTAGCCCGGAACTCTCTCCAATCAAGATTTCTGTACGAAACAACGGTGTCGCTCGATGTAGGGACCCTACAGTACAGGCCAATCTTGGTCGGAAGGTGATCCGAGTTTAGGGTATTCAATTCCTGTAACTGAGTGGTTCTTATCGCTCCCCGAGTAATAGCAAAATCCAGGAACGAGCCATTACGAAGATAGGTAGGATTTGGAGTTCTATGGTAGGATATTTCCAGATTACTTTCGACTATACCTTTAAGCAGTCTACCCCTGCCGTTGGTTGTGCCGCCCCAGTCAACGTGAGTAGCGTTGAGATCGCCAATTAGCAGGGATACTCTGTTTTGCGGGAGAAGAGCAAGGATATCGTTTGCCGTGAGGCGGAGAGGCAGCCACACACACGCAGGCCGCTCTCTAGTTCGATACTAACATGTTCTATGGCAGAGTGTATGGTATATACTCGCCGGTAGCGAAGTGACCTGTGTATGAGGCAGGCCACGCCTCCTCCGGGTCGATCGGGCCTATCAAATATCTCGATATTGTAGCTCCTAATCTTAAACGTAAAATTAGGAACTAAATATGTTTCGTTGAGAAAAACAATCTGAAAATTGGAGGTTTGCATAAAATTACGGAATTCGCCCATTTTGGGCCTGATGCTGTTACAAGTCCAACTGGCGACAATTAGCATTATACATCGAATCTCGCATATTCAAACGAGAAAAAGCGTATCGAGGCTTGCAGGATTTCTGCTTTGTCACCCCGACACGCTTCAAGCATGTTTGAATAAAAGTCAAGGGCCAGAAAAAGCTGGTCGAGATTGACTAAATTGTTGATTTTAATAACTATATTATTTAGGTTTGTCATGGTATTAGCGATATTTACATTATTTACATTGTTTAAGTTATGATTCGAGCTAACCCGCGCAGAGCCACTAACCTGTACATTGTTGCTTTTTCTAGTTTGATCTTCGGATTCTTCGGTTACGCGTCGAGTGTTTCTAGGTCGCAGTTGTGGAAACTGTCTGCTAAACTCTTCGGTGTGTTGGCCATTGATTAGGCCTTGACCCCGTGGACCGTCTGCAGCTCTAGTAGCTGGGTTGTCTCTGTTTCTCCAGGCCGGGTTTGCCGGCGGTGGCGCTGGTTTAAAGGTTGGCTTGGGTTGCCTTGTCTTAGCCGCTGTCGCTTCGATTATATTTAGCTTATAAATATAGACAGGGCAATCCTCGTCGATGGCTCGGTGGGGGCCGCCGCAATTAACACATTTAATAAAGTCCTGTGAACATTGCGTAATGTCGTGCGACCCCGCACATTTACTGCAAGCGGTCTTCCTGCTACAGTACGACTTGGCGTGGCCGTATTGTTGGCAGTTTTTACACTGCAAGACCGCTTTTTCGGAACGTCTAGATCCCCATGTTACTCTAACGCACATTAGAGTTCTTATCTCGTTATTAAGGCGTCTTAATGTATAGTCGGTTCCGAGAATCACTAGAAACATTGGTGTTCTGGTTTTACGCATTTCGTAAATGTTTCTGGGAATTATATTGTATTCGTCAGGCAAAGCTTCTGAGATGTCCTGTGCCTTGATATCCCCGTCTAAGCCGCGTAGGACAAACGCTCTGGATTTCTCCTGTGACTCGGCATAAGTATGGAACTCTGTCCTTTCTTGTTCCAGGGTGCGTTTCAACGTATGCAAATCATTGGCGTTATCACAGTAAACGATGACGGAGTTTTTGGTATACTTTAATTGATACTTAGTTATTCTCATCTCTTTTAGATCTTCCCTGAGCTGTCGGTGGTCTGCCGGACGGCCCTTAATGACGAAGGGTGGAAGGGGTTGGATCTTGCGTTTATGGGTGTCTTTGCTCTTTTTGTCAGCAACTGCTTTGCGTTTAATTTCCGCAGAGGCAGAGGTGGACGCAATGCTCACAGTATTCTCGTCCTCTGTACTGATGTCCTGTAGAGGCTCAAAGTGATTTGAGGTAACTACGGGGGGTTGCCCCATATCTAGGGTGACGATTTTGAAATTGCGTTTAAACGGCAGTTGCTTAAACGGCGTCTTAAAAGCATTTTTTTCGTTAGCTGTTACCAGGGGAACAGAAATCGGGGGCGGCGGAGGTGCCATTAAGGTAGGCTCGTTGCCATGCGGTTCGGTTTGCATTTCTTTTGCTTCTTTAGCGCAAAAAGTTTCTTTACTGTTTTGTGCTGGTTGGCGGTCAGCCAAGGTCACCTTGGGTTTTTTCAAGTTTTAGGATTGAAGATCAGTAGGACTGGCCTTCTTTTTGCCGGTGTCGATTTTCGACGCGACATTTCGTTTGATCCGCATATAAGGGTGGGTGTCCCGGAAGTGTTGACGAACTTTCGAAACTAATTTTCTGGTGTCAATATGGCTTGGATCGCAATCCCGAAGCTTTTCATAATCTAGCCTACATTGTACACATATTTCAGCGAATGTTTTAGATTTACCTTTTATTTTGCGGATGGAGGCTTCGGTAAGGTTCAAGTCTGGGATGGACTCCATCGATATATTGGACTGTGTGTCCTCATCTTCCGATAAGTCACCCATTCCGTAGAATGGGGTTCCGTCCCCGGAGACTGAGAAAAAGTGGATAAATCCGCTAGTTTTTATTAAACTGCAATAGCCAGTGAAGCAAACTATTTGTAAATCTAAGTAGAAGTACCCGGAATAAGCGAAAATTTTTGCGGAACGTAAATAAACAAATATTTATTTGGCAATTTTTTGTCGCGATAAACGATTTGAATCTCGCTTGGCTCGATTGGACAGGGAACCAATTGACCTGTTCTTCGATCGACGCGCGATCGAAGAATGAAAGAATAATGACTCACTTGTGCCCAATGCTTGGCCTCTGATTCACTAGCGTCTTCAGACAGAGGTCTGTTTTGATATAGAAACATAAGAGGACACGTAAAATAACAATTAGGCAGAGACTGAATTAGTTATAGGTTTCTTAACATGAACATTAGCATATACACTGCATGTGGGTCTCATGTTAAAATACAATCGAATACTACAAACAAAAAACTTCTAGAGGCTTCATTACTGAGATGTCTTTAAGAGCCGAAAAAATTAAAGTTTTAGCTTTGTCATAATTAAGACATAATTACCTAAAAACTTACCTTAAATAATTACTGGCATATCTGTGGGTTAAATTATTATTTCTCTCCTTTGCCATTCTTAATCTAAATACTACATAACGAGTAATTACTGTATTTCTTATATTAAGCAATTTTTCGCGAGGTTAATCCAGCATAAACGGTTTAGGTTTTGAGCATAATCTAAGGTTTTCGAGACACGAGACATAACCTGAAGTAGGGGAAATGTTAATGACGTCATCGTTAGGTTAGCCAAGTATAATCCGGTCTAAATACAGCAGTCGAGGCCATCCAGTTTATTGGTGGAGCGACGAAATAGCTGAACTCAGAAGGGAATGTATCAAAAAAAGAAGACAGTATACCAGAGAAGCAAGAAGAAGTCAGGACGAACAACTGTGGACAATGTACAAGGATGCCAAGAAAACGCTTCGAAATAAAATCAAGATGGCCAAAAAATTATGCTGGAAGAAACTTTGCGAGGATTTGAATCAGGATATATGGGGTAACGGGTACAAAATTGTTATGAAGAGTTTACTAGGATTCCCTGCAAGACCCCAGATGACCATGGGGATGATGGAGAAGGTCGCCAGTCACCTCTTCCCAGAACACGACGAGGTGAAATTTAGAACGGATAAGTCACAGCCAGTTACGCCCTTTAGCATAGACGAGCTTAGATTTGCGAGCAATAAGTTAAAAAATAAAAAAGCTCCGGATCCCGGAGGAGTGTCCGCAGAAATAGTTAAACAAGTGATACGAGACAAACCAGCGTACGCACTGAAGGTGTACAACAACCTAGTAGCAGACGGTCTCTTCCCACGAGAATGGAAAAAGGCTAATCTAGTCTTACTGAAGAAAGGTGACAAACCTGTGGAAAAACCAAGCTCCTACCGACCGATCTGCCTGTTAGACATCGAGGGAAAACTCTATGAGCACCTAGTACTTTCCAGATTAAATAGTGAACTCGATCGCACCGGAGGCTTATCAGCAAGGCAATTTGGATTCAGAGCAAAACGGCAGACTGTGGATGCAATACTGGAGGTTATTAGAACAGCAGATAATGCTGCAGCTTATACACCGGCGCATATGCGTGGCCATTACACTGGACGTTAAAAACGCGTTCAACAGTGCATCGTGGCAAATAATCCTAGACGACCTTAGAGGGAGAAGACTGCAAGAAGGACTGATCAGGATAATTAGGTCATATCTATCCGGCAGAGAAATTATTTTAGAGGCTGAAGGAAATACTAGAGCCAAACGCATCAGCAGCGGTGTACTGCAGGGTTCCGTCCTGGGCCCAACATTATGGAACGTAATGTATAACGACTTACTGGAGATTGTGCAGCCCCAAGGAGTGAAGCTTGTCGGATTCGCGGACGATGTGATCATGGTCGCAATAGCAAAAACAGAGGAAATTTTGATGAATATCACAAACATCGCACTGACCAGGGTTACCAACTGGATGAACAGCAGACGGCTACAGCCAGCAGTCGAAAAAAATGAGATCGTTCTATTAACCACGAGGAGGAAACTTACACCAATAACCTTCAATGTACAGGGGACTGTAATGGGCCCAAGCAAAGCTATCAAATATCTGGGAGTGTGGCTAGACACGAAGTTAACGTTAGCTGCGCACATAGACAGAATAGTGCAAAAAGCAGAAAGGACAACGACTGCGCTCGCAAGTCTTATGCCCAACATTGGCCCTAGACCCTCCAAAAGAAGAGTGCTGGCGGGAGTAATACACTCGCAACTCTTGTATGCAGCTCCTGTCTGTGACGTTATTGTTGAATCTCGGGGAGTAGAAATTTTGGGAGAGTGTGACGTAATGTGGGCGTGTCTCTATCAAATTTAAAAATGGCTTATTCTTGAAAAGTTTTCCTTCGTAAGGCGATAGAATTGGATTCTCCCTAGTTACTCTTGGTTTCTATTGATCTAAAGTAGGGACAAAGGCGAAAAGGAGTAGAAATAGACGTTACATAACCTAAAAAAATTGTTTTTCTATGGTTTACATTTTTGTTTTTGTTGGAATCTCTGATAGGTGCATGAAGAAAAGCAAACATCTTTCATCATTTTTGTAGCAATTTCAAGTTACATAAAGACGAGCACGAGCATCTTTCATTTTTAGCGTTTGGGTTGTGATTGGCAATGGATTTTAATCGGGTGATTTACTGACATAAGGGAGGGCATTTAATTTTGTGGCAAGTTCTTCCCACAAAGCTTTAGAATGAGCTCTTGTATCTTGTGGAGAAAATTTCCCTGTATACATTTGGGGCCTTTCTTGTAAGAAATTCACCATTAACATCAACTCTTTTTGTTCAGTTCAGTTCTTTTGCTCGGCAAAACCGACTGTAATTTCATTACTTTGCATATGTAATATTGGTTTTTTAGGATTAAAATAATGAACCCATATACGTGCCGAAATGAATGGCGAAAGCCAAAAATATGAACTTAAAACACTTTACTCACTTTACACCTTTAAAATCACATTTTGTCAGTTTTTCACCCTAATAAATAATTTTAAATTCAAAAACTAGGGTTAGGTATGTCGGTATGTGCTTTCTTCTTGGCAGTCAAAGTTTTATGCCTTTTTATTGGTCAACATTCTCATCTGAAAATTGGCAACAGTGTTCCTTTCTTCCTCATACTCCCCTATTTCAAGAATAATGCATAGAGAAAACTCGGGAGAAGAAGTGAGTGAGTAGTCCCCAGGGAGTCCTCCTTTTCTACTATTTCAAGAATAGCCGCACTGGCATGCCGCAGTAAATAATAGTAAGCTATTAGGACGGCTCAATAAAATCCAAAGGCTCATATTTATCAGAGTATGCAGTGGATATCGCACCATTTCATTGGTTGCAGCGCAGGTAATATCCGGAGTACCACCCATAAAACTTCCAATCCTTGAAAGGAAGCAGAGATACGAAGGCGCAAAAGAAGACGCAGCCAGCGCCACTCTCCTCAACAAGTGGCAAGAAGAGTGGACACAACAGACCTATGGGCGCTGGACGAGAAGGATAATTCCGAGTATTCAGACTTGGTTGAACAGGCCACATGGGGAACCCGACTATTATCTATGCCAGGCACTCTCAGGCCCTGGGTCTTTTAGGAAGTACCTTTTCGACAGGCGCAGGGCGGATTCAGACCAATGTAGGTACTGTGGACAGACGGATGATGTAGAACATACCCTCTTTGTCTGCATTAGATGGGAATCATTAAGGGAAGAGTTCTTTAGAGACACAGATAGCTGCTTTACAGAGGGGAATATGATGAATACCTTGCTATTGTCAGAGGAAAGTTGGCAACGCACATATGCAGTGATACGAAGCATCTTAGAAACGAATGAAATAGAAGCCAGATGAACATAGCTAAGGCACTGAAGGCTCCGCGTATCGTATAGAAGTAATGCGAGAGCGGATACCTGCACGATATGCCTGGAAGAGCAGGGGGAAGGGTTTTAGAACAAAGAGGCAGTCACCGCCTGGTCAACTGGACGACTTACAACATCGACCAGGTGTCTAGATAGAGATTTCCTAATCCCCCCCCCCCCCCCCAAAAAAAAGTATAATCCGGCCTGGAGCAGGTTTTGCTTGGGTTATGTCATTTGCATTAGACAGAAACTAGTGTTTTCGCCAACAAAACCGAAGTAAGGTCCATTCAAGGCTATTGCGCTGTTACGTCAGAATTTCTGACGTCAAAAGAAAAGATCCGCACATCTTAGCATATACTTAAAAAGAAAATATGCATCTTAGAGTCGTACGTTATTTTTTACACTAGCCAAAAGATGTCTCTGTACCTGTTTTCTATTACGGAGCACGTTCCGTTTTTATCAATTTTACATACTTATGACAATATTAGGTTTGTTCTAGCAGCGATTTCAAACGGTTCCAAACCGTACGGAGTTTGCGCATAGTCATATAAGCGACGCTTATATCGCTATGCGCAAACTCCGGACGG
Source organism: Pissodes strobi (assembly GCA_016904865.1). NCBI lineage: Eukaryota > Metazoa > Arthropoda > Insecta > Coleoptera > Curculionidae > Pissodes > Pissodes strobi. The sequence continues at coordinate 56,074 of MU182531.1, read as the reverse complement.
TTTGAAATCGTTGCTAGAACAGACCTAATGTTTTAAACGTCTGGGCATCTGAATAATACTTTTGACAGTTCGTTTAATTTAAAATAATAATATGCTTTTTATCGTCTAAAATCCGTTTAAAAACGATTTTAAATGGCAAAATTGTATAAATATCCGAAAATTCGGACTTTTTTAGGCCGATAGCCATGGCTTCGGTTGAATTTGTCGTGGCTTTTGAAGCGAAAATTCATTTTAAATTCAACCGTCCATTAAAAATAAGCTGTGCTATGGATCCAAATACACTGCGAATATAATAGTTAAAAAATAATGCTTTTGACGGTTCGTTTAATTTCAAATATACTTTTTATCGTCTAAAATCTATTTAAAACGATTTTAAATGCCAAAATTGGATATGATACCGCCCTAGCGGCTAGAATTGGTTTGCGCATTTCCGTCGATTTGTTCTCATATCGCCGCGTAAGATGTTTACACATCAAAAATACATTTTTTCTAGAGATATCATTTTTTAGTATTATCAAATAAATAAAAAAAATATTACTAACATTGTGCACAGCTTTCCCGGGTAAAAGTGGCCTACCAGCACCTTTTTCACGTGTAAAATAATGCACTAATTTTAAAATTAACGCTTGCTCTTTCTCACTGAATCGGTGGGGCATCTCAAAACGATTTTTATTAGCAATTATTAGCGTAAAACACAAACCAACTACCAACAGATCAATAAATGAATTAAATCTGTTATTTTCGTTGATATTTTGACATTGACGCAAGTCGATGTCAAAGATTCCAATTTGACGGACCAATTTAGTACATACGTTCATTGCATAAAGAAAGATGGAACGATATGATGTAACAGCGCAATAGACTTGTACGGACTTTATCTCCAGTGTATCATACATTTATGTTGGTGGGGATAGGTATATGACGTATAAAGGTTGGGGATAGGTATATGACGTATAAAGGTTAATTCATCATAAATTTAGCATAATCTAAACCCAGTTCGCGAAAAATCCCTTATTATGGCAGTCTCAGATGGTACTACCAATGAATATAATTTTTCAGTAATTTTCTTTTTAAATTGATACTTTGTCGGGATACTATTGTCAAATATAATAATTCATAAAGCTATTAACTAATTATCACCCTGTCCCAAGTTTGAACTTGAACTTGGGAATTATTTAATAAACATTAAAAGCAAACTATAAACAACGCGAGCAGTCAACGGGAGCGATTATGAACCTTAAGCATGCAATGATCAGCAATTTCTCTAATATAAATACACTGGCAAACCTTCAGTTCGTCAGACTTTTGGTCTCACCTAAACCAGCTCCAGGGTTAGTCACATTTGATTCAATCCGCTCTTTGGTTAGTCACATGATTGCTAAAGTTATAATCCTTTTCCTGCCCCAAACCTAGTACTTGGTTAGCCACATCGACTGCTAAGACTAGGGGTTTCATTAACCATAATAGAAAAGTCGAGTCTGTCAAAGTTCTTCGAGTGAAGTTTCTAAGTAGTTCAAAGTGTAGTGTCCAAGTGCTCTTAGATACCTTAACATTAAATAAAACGCAACACAACATAAGATAAACTATATTTACAAAGCAGTGACCAAAAAGACCTATAAACAATTCATAAAACATACCTCAAGTCGAGAAAGCATGCGCACCTTAATAATTGGGTATAGGCTAGTCTCATTAAGTTTCTGACCAGTAAACGCTGTTAAAACTCTATCGTTGGGTCTTTGACCAATACACATTGTTAATCTTTTCTCATTAAGTTTATCTAATATACTTTATTGTTTTTTAAGTGCTTCTTTATCTTCGCTTCTCACCTTACGTAAAGAATCCCGTACTACCATCGGAGTTATACCCCTGCACGCTGAGTAAGGCGTGGCATCGCGATTCAAACGTATGATGACAGATTGGTGGAGGCATTAAGAAAAAATTAAAAGAACTGTCATCACGAATACTCGCGACACTATTTCATAATGTTGTGTAAAGACACTTTCCATTTCAATAAAGAAATAAAATACAAGTTCGCTATAAAAAGAGTATAAATTCTATGATTTCAAAAGAGCAAATTTAGTAAAACTTTTGTACACAGTGTCGGTACTTCCTATCTGCTATGCAATTTGCACGTTTTTGTATGTTTTTTAATGGAGTATATAGTATACTATTGTATACTAAATTTTGAAACAAAGTGTTTTTGCGCTTTAGCAATATATTAAAATGTGCATACATTTCTTTTACGTTTTTTAGTGCAATAACCCAAGAATCATAAACTCTATTACGATTCTTGTGTACCACCTACCACCTACATATATAGTTATATATGCCTAATATATTATTTTCGTTCTTAATTACCTATTTTTAGTATATAAGTAACTATAATGTAAGTATGTGTTGATTGTAATAATTAATTAAAAATTATAGAATATAGGACACTCAATGCCAAGAATCGATTCTTGGGGCAATGCCATAAAGCACACTGGTTTTACTAAAACGCCGTCGCATCGGTCAAATGTATTATATGTTTCTTTGTTTGTCAAAAAACACTAGGTTGTATGTATGATTTTGTATTTTTGCGTTTCTAAATATCAAAATATAAGCAAAACATGGTTACAATAGTATGTTATATTTTTTACCGTACCCTACCTACTTCTCATTTATTATTCAATAATTTAATAAGTACTAAAATGATTTAATATGGACATTTAATGTAAATAACAAGAGCGTATCTCACAAAGCCAAACATTAGCTATTCATAATCGATAAAAACACTGCAAGTTACCAATCTTTTCCATGCATTTACATAGTATACGCACCAATAAAGGACTGCAGCTTACGCCCCAATAAATGAGTTTTCGCATTGCATTGGCGGGCAGATTTACCTGATTCAAAGTCAAAGTCAAGTATGCTTTATTGCCACAGAAAAATTCAAATAAATTTTATGGACAAAGCTAACTAAAATAAATAAACTAACCATAGTAGGGCAAATACAAAACAAAACAAAACTTAATATATACAATAATATATACGATAAAAATAGAACAAGCAATTTTCAAATTGAAATTGGTCACGATTTAACAAAAAAAACTATATTACAGAACATCATAAGCAGTTGAACTAGATCCACAGGAACTACACAAAACATAGGGTAAAGAAACCCAGTGTTATCAAAATATTAAACATACATTATAACAAAACGTGCTGTTTGAAAAAATAAGGAAGGTCATGTCGGTGAACTTGACTCAGGCAATTTGCATATGCTGCAGAGTTGAAAATACCGAGGAAAAGTAAACAAAACATGACTAAAATTGATAGCCTAGAAAATTCAATTTTGTGTAATTCCTGTATACCCGCGAAACCACTCATTCGTCAAAAAGATAATCCTATACCTATTATAAAAAAATATATATAATATAAAAAAAAAATTCACCGCCGCACATGAAGCCCAAGAAAATTAATGGAGGAAAAAATAAAATCGAATTCACGCAAAGCTCATTTATAGAATAATAAGGTCTTTCTAGTAGGTAAGCCTTCGTTTTTTCCCGAAATTTGGCAAATGTAGGGATGGATTTAAGATGTAGCGGGAGTGTATTGTATAACTTCTTGGAATTATAAAGAATAGATTTTTTTGTTAATTCAGAGGAGGGAAAAGGAAGGTAGATGTCCTGACTCGAATTTCTTGTTGAGTACTCATGTTGTGGCCTTTCGGGAAATATAGTTCGATATTTGCGTATTAAACAAGTTGTTTCTAAAATAAACAAAGCAGGAAGCGTAAGAATTTTATATTTTTTAAAGTAGTATTCGCAATGAGCTCTGCCATTAAGACCAAATAAATAACGAATTGCTCTCTTTTGAAGTCTGAAAATGGTACGAAATTGCTCGGTGTTACAGCAGCCCCAAAAGGGAAGGCCGTAGCGAAGATGAGATTCAAATAAAGAGAAGTAAGTGAGCCTGGTAGTAGACAGATTTAGTTCCTTCGAAACCGATCTAATTGCGAAGCAGGCAGAGGAAAGCTTGTTTGTTAAAGAATCAATATGTGCGGACCACTTAAGGTTGGCACTAATACTCAAACCTAGGAATTTAGCCGATTCAACGTATTTAATATTGCTGTTGTGAAGTAGCAAAGCTTGTTGTAAGGTTGTTTTATAAGATAAGGCTACCGTTTTATCAACGTTGAAACACAGCCAATTTGAGTCAGACCAAGTTTTGATTGTGACGAGATCGCTGGAGATATTAGAGTGTAGGGAGAAAGTATTAGAATCACTCCAAGTTATGCTTGTGTCGTCAGCAAAGAGAGAAATTTTACCATTGATTTTTAGGTATGTAATGTCATTAATATATATTAGAAAAAGGATAGGCCCAAGAACAGAGCCCTGTGGAACTCCACTGGTAATTAATCTGCAATCAGAATCAGAACCGTTCGCTCTAACAAACTGCTGTCTATTTTCAAGATAAGATTGGAACCAGTTCGAAGGAATACCACGGATTCCATAAAAATTTAGTTTTCTTAACAAGATGTCATGACAAACACAGTCAAACGCTTTAGCGTAATCACAGAAGACTGGGGAGATTGTTGTTAAGGGATGAGTAGACATCGTGAAGCAACGAGAACATGGTGTCATTTGTACACTTGTTTGGTAAAAATCCGAACTGTTCCGGGGACAGTATGCTATGTCTAAGGAGAAATGGCATGAGGCGATTTTTTAATAACTTTTCAATGATTTTAGAGAGTACAGGCAACAGAGCAATTGGACGATAATTGCATAAGACATCCTTTTCACCTCCCTTATGAAGAGGAATAATTATCGCAGTTTTGAGGCATTCGGGAAAAACACCTTTCGTGAAGGACGCATTAATTAAGGAAGCTAGGACATCCAGAATTGGAAGTGGGAGGTTCAAGAAAATTTTAATTGACAGTGCTACAAGCTGATTTACTCTTTATGCTGCTCATTACCTGAAGAAGTTCAAGGCTGGTCACAGGGCTTAGGGAAAACTATCAGCGACTTTTTTAGAAGGAGGAAGAAACGAGAGAGGGTCGAGAGAAGGAGAAATACCAGAGGTAACATTTTTGCTCACGTTGACAAAATATTCGTTCAAATCATTTGGTTTTGGCATGCTCCGATTCGCGGAATTTGTTTTGCCTCTAAGATCGTTAATAATGGACCAGGCCTCCTTGGATACGTTTTTAGCAGTTGATAAACGATTTTGATAATATAGTTTCTTTGCTGTCTTGATAAGTTTTAGGTAGATCTTCCTATAATTCGAAATGAATTCAAGAACTTGAGTGGAGTTAGTGAATTTTTTTATGTATGAGAGGGAACGCATATTTTTTGCAGATATGCATAAGCCTTTCGTAGTCCATGGTTTGTGATGTTTAGGTTTAATGGATTTAAGCGGGAAGGCTTTATTGAATGCATTTATAATTTTATTTAAGAAACCACTAAAGTCAGAGTCAAGTTCACCTGATTCAAAATTCCAGTTGGTCTTTAGGCAAAGGTTACGAAAGGATGAAAAATTGGAGGCTGAGAAGATTCTACCTAGGTGGCGAGTTTTTTTTGAGGGCCTATAAGAAGTATTGCATTTGGAGATTACTGCCTCATGATCTGAGAGACCCGCGCTAGTTACTGTCGATTGGACATCAGTTGAAGGAAAGTCGGACGCTACATAGTCAATGATAGAAGAGGAATTGTTAGAAATCCGAGTTGGTGAGGTTACATGCATTGAAAGACCAAAAGAGTCAAAAATAGAAATTAATGATTTTTGGGCAGCACAAGCGGTAGCGTAGTCAATATTTAAATCACCGCACAAAATTTTCTTGCCTTTCACCGGCAGACCATCTAACAAGCTTAGCAGGTTATCAAAGAACAATTGCACATCGGAATTTGGCGCTCTATATATACAAATTACGTGTAAATCAAGGTTCTTATTGTATACAATGGAAAATTCAAAGTAGTTATCCGATTGGAGATGATCAAATTTAGTTACAGGTAAAAAGTCCTCACTCAAGGAAAGAATCAGTGTTCCCTCATGAGCCGAGTTTTTCCGATTATATCTGGCTATTGTGGAGTACTTTTCAACATAAAGCGGTTCATTCTCACTCAGCCAGTGCTCTGTAATTGCAACTAGTTGGGGGAAACCTGATTCCTCCAGAAACAAAAACAATTCATCAGTCTTATTTCGCAATGAGGCAACATTAATAAGAACCATACTAAGCCTGGCGTCAGGATTAGTGGAATCTAGTCGCTCAGGACACGTCAAGCTGCTTAAAAATTTTTCTTCGGGGAGCCGCTGGAGAAATATTTTTGGTGACCCTCTCTGGACTTCTGAAGCTGAATCGTCCTCTCGGAAACAACATGGGATCTGTAGGAACAAAGATCTTCTTCCACTTCAGTGTGTTTAAACCCATATGCGGCATGAAAGTCGTGGTAGACCTTACGTAAAATGTCATCCTGGATTGGCAGTCGTTCAGATGCTAGAAATAATCTGATGCTTATGTTGGTAAATCCCTCATAGCATACCGAGGCAGGTTGGTCATACAAATAGGCAAGGTACAACCTAATGGCTCTGAAGATGGCAGGTTCCCTTAGCCTTGCCATAAGGAAACGATTACTAGAGTCGTTAGACTTACTGGCGGCCTGTGTTAATTTAACTGTTGGGGGAGTCAGCGGGTCCAGAGAAAAGGATGGTTTATGGGATGATTCCTTGGACAGTTTAATTTTAACATCGCTCACAAGGGCATTAGTTTTGCAGGCAGCGATAGCTTGTTTGTCAGAAGTTATTGTAGTTACCATGTGCACGTTAGCTTCACTGACTGGAGAGGGAAAGTCCCGCAGAGTGCCAGAGGTCGGACTGCTAGTCACTTTCGCCTTGGTGGAGGGAGTTAGATAGAGCTCTGTAGTTTTTTTTTGTTTTGTAGTTTTCTGAGGGATTTCAGATTCGGATGACCATCTAACTTGAGCTCCGGGTGGCCAGATATTGATGCCGAACAAATTCTCAGCGGACTTTCTTGATAGGGTCCCTATTTTAAATGTAGATCCTATGGAGTCATTGCACTGACTGACCAGGTTATAGCATCGAATAAATTCTGATGTTTTCAACTTTTCCTTCACATAGTGCGCGATATTATTTGAAGTAAATCCTGCCGGGAGGTGTTCTACGATCACATAGTGCCATCTTTGGGCACTTCTATAAATTGCGGAGTTGGAATCGTCTGGGATTGAGGAAACTTCAGTAGGCAGTTCCGTTTGAGTGGAAGATGAAACAAATGCCGTTGACGTAGTTTGGGTGGAGCACGACGTAGAAGTAAAGCGTGTCATCGTAGGTAGAGCACTATGTTGTTTTGGGTTAGCAATTTTAGAATTTAAGTCCCTAACCAAGCTGGTAACATTTGCAAGGCTACTTTTTAAGTTGTCAATACCCTTCTTAATATCAGCGGACGAGGAATCTTGCACCTGGATCTTGATGGTTTCCTCTGTATTGTTGAGTAGAATTTGGGAAATAGTAAAGACATTCTGTTCCACTTCCCTTACCGATTTCAACAGAGAATGAGGGTTACAAATGGAGAACACCTCCGACATTTTGTGAATATCGTCTATTTTCTTCTCCAAAAGGTTCCATTTAGATTCGTTATTCAATAAAATATCATACATCTCAGAAATAGTCGGTACACTGTTTGATAATTTACTCACACGGTCAGCCAGCGAGTCAAATATCTCCTGAGGAACCTGATTTTTTGATAAATTAGAAATTTTATCATTGAGATATCTCAAATTTGGAGAGTCACACAGGGCACAAAAGAAACGTAGGTGGTTAAATTTCTCCAGCAGCAAGGTCTTGGTAGTGACTTTGTCAAGGCCCGTACACTGCATACAGAAATATCTGCGACATTCACCACTGCAGCGCACTTTGTTATATTTGTCCTTATCGGGAAATTCTTTAAGGCAATTGTCGCACTTGTACATAGACATTTTCTTGAATCGTAAGTAGAAAAGAAAGAAAAAAAGAAATAAATAAATAAAAATACGAGCGAAAGCAAACACAAGAATTGATGCGTATTGGGTGACCGGTCACGAAAATTCAAACAAAAAAAACAAAAAAAACGACGGTGCGGAGCACAACAAACCCGACTGAACCGCACGACGGTCAAACGTCAATCCTATTACTTTACGATTCTTGGCCACTGTCCCTATGAAGGCACTGTAGTTCAAACTATGTTAAACGACACTTCTATGTGTATGCAAATGGCGTATTTCAGATTCTCTGGTATGGGCTAACAAATTACTTGTATCAGTTTTTTTTATAGATATTTTGAACATCTATGTCAACTTTTCGCGTCATTGCTTGACGCCAAATAATTTGGTGCCTCTTAAAGTTCCTTTTGAAGAGATATATGAACAATCCGAAAACAGCAGCCATTCCAAACTATGTTAATCCGCAGTTCTAATCTGGTGCTTCTTTAAGTGGGATTTTAGAGATTTTTTCCAACGGGTTTTAAACGAACAATCTGAACAGTGAAACCACTGGAATTGATTAGCAGGCATATGAGTTAAGGCATGCGCTGAAAAACTACTTTTGTAGATTGTTTTGTAGGGACATTTTGGACATTTCTGCAAACTTTTTGCGCCGTCGCCCTGATGCTTGGTCTGGTGAATTTTCAAAAATTTCTTTTGAAGGGTTTTATATGAACAATCAGAACATCGAAGCCAGTCCAAACTATGTTGATCCGCAGTTCTAATATGGTGCTTTTTTAAGTGGCATTTTAAAGAATATTTCCAACTGGATTTAAACGAACAATCTGAACAGTGAAACTGCTGGATTTGGTCAGAAGGCATATGAATTGAAGCATGCTCTGATAAATTACGCTTGTGGATTGTTTTATAGGGACATTTTGGACATTTATGCCAACTTTTTACGTCTTCGTCTTGATGTTTGATCTGGTGCGCTTTAAAATTATACTTGTGAAAAGTTTTATATGAACAATTCGAACACCGCAACCAGTCTGAACTATGTTCATCGGTAGTTTTATGTGTATTCAAGTGGCTTCTTAGATTATTTTTCCACTTTGTTTTAAAAGAACAAAGTAAACAGTGAAACCACTGGACTTGATCAACAGGTTTATGAATTATAGTATGAGATGATAAATTAGTTTTGCTGGTATTTTTATATGGACAATCTGGACATTTATGCCAACCCTTTGCGTGTTTGTCCTGATGACTAAGCTGGTGCTTCTTTAGAGATGATTTCCAAATTGTTTTAAACGAGCAATCTGAACAGCTAAACCCCTGGACTTGATCAGCAGGGTTATGAATTTTAATATGCGCTTTTAAATGACCTTTGTGGATTGCTTTATAGGGACACTTTGGACATTTATACCAAACCTTTGCACCTTCTTCGTCTTCCATGGATTTAGCGCACTTTACTAGCCTAAAAAAAAATATATAAAAAGCATTAAAATACGAGTGCATGTTTAAATGACATTAAAAAGGCATTTAAAGTTCAACATAAAAACTGGTCACATATTTCTTATCGAGTTTAAATGCGCCGGCAGTGGGTTTTTCTGTTTGGATTTACTCGCATGAAAAGACGTAACTAGTCTAAATTTTTCTTGCGGTACTCCAACCTTTAATTGCAAATCGAGTAGAGGTACAGTGACGGAAATAAAGTTTCGTACACCGAGGTTAACATTTTATGTCATTTAATAATTGTCAAAATAATAACATACAATAAGATACGACTTCAAAATTAACTATAAAACAGATTATTCAAATAATAAAAAAAACATTGGTTTTATATTTTAAAACGGATCCATTTTTTCCAGCAATAGAATTAAACGTCTGGGCATTAATGCCACCAGCATTTGGGCGTGATGAACCTTGTAATTAGTCTAGATTTCTTCAATTTTCTTCCACAAATCATGACTGTATAGAAATAATTGTTTTTGTTGATTTCTTTTACGATATATCCCTAAACGTTTTTGAGTGGATTGATATCAGGGCTTCTTGAGGACCAAGGTATCAATGAAATGCTATTTTCCCGTTCCGAAACTCTCCTTGCTGTATGGACGAGGCAGTTATCATGCTGGTATGTAAAATTTTCTTGTTTAAATATATTGTTTAGCAATGGCAACATATCATTTTGATTGAAGGATGTGTATATAAGCTTGAGTGTTAAATCTACCTCGAATATGGTGATATATATTCCTACCCTCTGGAAGTCATATACCCCCATACATTAACAGAAAATCTTCCATTTGTTTTAACATGTTGGTTATATGTTCAGCAAAAAACAAATGAACATCAAATAAAAGTGCTAGGGGTCACTTTGATATTTTTAAAAATGGAACACCCTGTATATTACTACATTTTTGGACTCTAGAAAAATCTAAACACATTTTGTGTATAATATGCTATACCTATCTTTAGCTCCTTACCAAATATTGACAGTTGAAAGTCGGCCATTTTGACACTTTCGACAGGCTCTAAAATCTAAACCGCACGAGATCAAAGAAAACGATTTGCACATTCCTATCTTGGGCTTTCATAAGCTATCGAATGATAGTAACTTTGAATTTAACCGGAGGTTTAAAGGTTCCGGTTAATTTTATCGCTATTCCAAACTAAGCAAAACCAACCTAGACTAACCAAAACTAACCCATACTAACCAGAACAAACCCAGACTAACCCCAATTTACAAAAGTAAGAATTTTTATTAAGACAAGCGCGCTACGGGCGCTTTTCTCTTCGCGCTCCCAAACTAAGCAAAACCAACCCAGACTGACCAAAACCAACCCATACTAACCAAAGCTAACAC
>MU182531.1:15459-40262 GCA_016904865.1 Pissodes strobi | reverse complement strand
TTGGGCGGTGTCCTTGGAAGACTATCTCTTCTTTTAAATGGGTTTTGGTCTGTCTCTTCCGTACTTGTTTCCTTGAAACCTGTCTTCTGAACTACCATCTTCTAATTTTATTCCTTCTTCGTTATGTGGAATTGCCCCCCCCCCCCCCAGAATCCGTGCGGCCTGCGCAGGCCACCGGGGCTCTCATCCGGTCGGAGCCGACGGCGGGAGTTGACCCGCCTGGGGTACTTTTGTTTTTATCACACATTTTCTTGTCGCTTGCGTTTTTTCCCTAGCCGCCAAGTTTTTTTTTGTTTGTTTTGTTTTTTAAGAAATGAAAACTTAGAGACCCCTAGCCCTCGTTGCCTAATAGCATCGGGGCCGGAAAGAATAAGAGTTAACCAAGAGATGTTTAGATAGGAAAGTGAGACTGTTGAAAGAAGAGGTGGACTCTGTGCCCAGACAAGTTGAAACAGCACAGAGACAGCTACGGGGTTCGACCCCGGACTTGCCAAAGTCCGTCTTCCAAGATGTGAGCCCGTGGGGGAGCCTGTCCGCGACAGTGGCTTTAGTTTTGAACGCGCGGTTTTTAAGTCGCGGCCTTCACGTTATGGCCACTACTAACCAGGAGCCTTGCGGCCCTTGGCCGTTCAAGCTAAACCAGACTAACCAAAACTAACCCAAGCCTTTTTTTTTATATATAGTAGGGATTAGGAAATGCATTCTATGCACACCCAGGCCATTGGCGATCTGGGTAGTGTGGGACTCCGGTACGAGCCGACCCACTAAGAACCCTTCCCCTACTCTGCTCTGGAGCTCCATTTGGAACCGTGTGAGCATTCCATCAAATGGGGTGAGACTGTCTAGCACTTCAAAAGGAAAATTCCAAAGTAACTTCGCTTTCTTCCTCTATCTTTTCCTTAAGAATGTCACTAATCATATTCTTTACAGCGTTCCAGTTCTGCAAGCTGCTCGTCATTTTGTCTATAATCGTTTCCGGCCTTATGGGTCCGATCTTAGCTGTGCAGGAGTCGTGATGTGCTCCCCACCTAGGGCAATGGAAGAATGTATGTTCTGCGCTGTCCACCTCTCCACAGTACACGCATTCGTCGTCCGGAGTCTTTCCGATGCCATAAGTATACTCACGAAAACATCCATGCCCCGTGAGAAACTGGGTCAGAAGATAATCGGTCTCCCCGTGCTTTCTGTCCACCCATGTTTTTATGTTGGGTATCAACTTGTAAGTCCATCTGCCCTTGCTACTATCTCGCCAACTATCTTGCCATTCTGTCATGGTGCTCTCTTCTGCCTCTTGGCGCGCGATGCCCTTCGATTGTGTCGGTGCTTGAGCCACTTTCATGGCCTGTCTGACAATGAGGTCCATTGGGGGGGTTTCAGCGATCACCAGGATAGCATCAGTTGAAGTAGTGCGGTATGCTCTGCAGATGCGCAGAGCCGCCTGTCGTTGTACCCTCGTGTGTATGTTCCGGACTTTTGCGATGTTCATAGTATGACCCCATACAGGCGCGGCTGCGTTTGTGCTGGTCTGGGCCGCCTATGTTGTGCATTAGTCGTGCAAGGGCCATCATGGCATTGCTTGCCCTTTCGGCCGTGTTTCTGATGTGTGGGACGCAGGTTAGCTGTCTAGCCACACTCCCAAGTACTTGATCTCGGTTTTAGGTGAGATAATTCTGCCCATGAAGTTTAGGTTTCTACTTGGGACAGTTCTCCTGGAGGTAAGGATGACAGTCTCGGTCTTATCTTCACATAATTCCAGTTGGTTGGCTCTGAGCCAACTCCTTATACCTACTATTGACTGGTTTATTTTGTACTCACCTTCGTTTATGTTCTTGGCAAGCACCACCTGGGCGACGTCGTCCGCGTATCCGATTAAAGTCACTCCTTTGGGTTGTAGAAAATTCAGCAAACTGTCATAGAGGATGTTCCACAAGGTTGGCCCTAGAACGGAGCCCTGCGGAACCCCACAAGACATGCTAAAATTCTCCCTTCTTCCTTCCGCCTCCACTATTACTGTTCTGTCCTTAAAGTATTCCATAATCAGATTGACGATATATGGTGAGGTGCCTCTCTTCTTCAGCTACTTTATGACGGTCGGCCATGAGGCCGACTTGAAAGCATTTTTGACGTCTAATGCTTCTGTCTTATGCTTCTTTTATAAAGGGCAGGTCTGATTGTGTCTAGGGCTTTCATTACTGCTGTTGTAGTGGACCTACCTTTTCTAAAACCGAACTGCCTAACGCTCACTGTTTCGCTCAGATTTAGGTCTTCATGTAATCTAGCCAGGATGACGTGCTCTAAGAGTTTACCCCCTGAGTTTAACAGACATAGTGGTCTGAACTTTTGCCCCTCATTGTTGTTCTTTTTGGGTTTCTCCATTAACACTAGTATTGCCGTCTTCCACGGGCGAGGGAAAACTCCGTCCGTTAGTGCATTTGCTAGGGGTTTGAGGAGTAGTTCTGGTTCTTTTGTTGCGATCAGTTTAATGATGTCAGCTGGTATGCCATTCATACCAGGGGCTTTGTTTGACTTGAGTTTACTGGCCGCAGTCGTGATTTCGTTGATTGTCAAATTCGGAACTACTGTCTCGCTGTGGTGTGTCTTATTCCAGGTGTTAAATGGTCTGGTAGGGAACAGTTCTTGGGCTACTTCTAGGGATTTTGACATCGTTAAAGCCCTATGCGTACTCGTTACCTTCAATCTCCTCGTCGCGATTCTATAGCCATCGCCCCAACAGTCTAGGTTAATTTCGTCGCAAAGCTTCCTTCAGCAGTTCCTTTTAGACTTGTTTATCGCTATTCTAGGTTTCTTTTTGTGGTCGGAGTAGTTTTCTCTGTCTAAGTTTGCTCTAGTTGTATCTTTCCGGTTGTTCCTAGTCATTTTCCTCCTTAGGGCGAGGCAGGATCCTCTGAGCGTGGCAATCTCGTCGTTCCACCAGTATGCTGGTTTCCTGTGATTTCTGTGGGGTTTTTTCTTTGGCATTGATGCATTGCAGAGTTCTGTCGGTAGCTGGTCTAGTTGTTCCGCGGACTCTGGGTGAGATCTTCGTGTGACTGTGGCAGTCGCCTTGTCAAGCTTTTCTTGGTTCAGCCTTTTAACATTCCAGCTTGATCTGACATCGTCGCTGTGAGTGGTACGTATGCCATTCTCTACCTCAAAGTAAATGTACTTGTGGTCACTCAAGGATTCTGATTCCAGCACACTCCATGCTCGAATTTTGGTGTTGACTTTGCCCTTGACATAGTCAAGTCTACAATCGAGGAGGCTCCCTCTCTCGCGAAAGTGTGGACCTCGCCAACGTTTTGGAGGACCAGGTTGTGTGTTGCCATCCATTCCAGTACCATGTTGCCCTTGATGTTGGTAGTGCGCATACCCCAGTCTGTTGCCCAGGCGTTGAAGTCGCCTGCGATAATAGTGTCTTTCAGGGATCTGTCCAGAAGACTGCCAAGGGCGTCCAGTGACTGGTTGAATACCTCTGGGGTAATGCTAGGTGCAAAGTAGCAACTGATGATGATGTAATCTTGAAGTTCCACCCAAACGAAGCCCTCACCTGACCCGAAATTCAGGCTTGCTATTTCACGGATTCTCATCTTCAGGGCAGCATCTTTTTTCTGGTCCACTTGCCAGGGTGTGCCACTTACAATCTTATGGTTCGGTTCGGAGATCAGGATAACGCCTGCGTCAAGATTGTCCGCTGTTATGTTTAAAAGGTCGTGGGCTGCGCGACACCTGTTCATGTTTAATTGTAGAATCCTTAGAGGTCGGTGTTACTGTGGTTGTCTGGGTTATGTATGTGTGTTTGGAGCATTATAATACTTATATTTACAAATGTAGGCTCTGTTTAATGGTCTGGGGGGGTAGTCCCCTTCCTCCGGTTTTTGGAGTGCTTCTAACTGCGTCTGAGTTCTTTCTGAGAAGCGCATTTCCCTTCTTTTATACGAGATTGCTTTTCGAAAAGCCGGGCAGCTCGCAGAGCCCGCCTTGTGGCCTTTCACCTCGCAGAGGGGTGCCTCCCGCACAGTATTTAGCATCGTGTCCCTCTCTTCCGCATTTAAAGCAGAGACTTTGCCTACTGGGTCCATTGCACTCCGCTAACCAGACTAATCCATACTAACCAAAACTAACCCAGACTAACCCTAATTAATCAAAGTAAAAGACAAGTATTGAGACGAACGCGCTACGTGCTTGACCAATTCCGCCCATCATAAAATCAAAATTAACCCAAAGTAACAAAACAAACGCACTATACGCGTGATATTCTCTTAAACTAATCCAAATTATCTTTTAAATTTGAATCTCTTTCAATAAACCAAGTAAATTAGTTTATATGACTTATTATTAAAAGTGACCCCCTTCTAGTGTAACATGTAATTCTAGTAGATCATATATTCGAATTATTGTTATTTTATTAAACAAAGCCATTAGGAATCATTATTTATAAGAAGTTTGGGTCCCACAGTACTTTTGAAACATATTCAACACGAGGCCGTTATATTTTAGAACCAAATAGAAATTACACTTGGCAACATCTACCCGTACAACAGCCAGCTGAGACGTGCTAAGCCAACCAGGTGTTACCAGGTCTACTATTTTTGTAGTAGATCTACTATTTTTGACCTTTGGCTACTATTCTACTTTCTTAAAGGTAAATTCTACTATTATTTAGTGAAAAATAGAATACTTATATAACAAGGAGATTTACTGGCTGAAGGTAGGTAGGAGACGCCAGTTTCTCACCAACTCAGTCAAAGTATTTCTCCCCCAGTCCGACATTAAAATCCTGGAAGAAGACAGAATAAACTACATGCCCGTCACTGTCGAGCTTCAAAGAGGAAGCACAAACAAAATTCACACACAGTGCCATAAATGTCAACAGTTTGGACACACTATCACAAACTGCTATGCCAAACCTGTGTGCCATAGGTGCGCAGGTCCGCACTTTTATAAGTAGTGCACAAAAACTACTGAAACCTCAGCAAAGTGCTGCAATTGCGGAGGGAAACACCCCGCTAACTATTCAATGTGCCCAAAAAACCCTAATTACAAAAAACCACTGCCACAAACACGGACTGTAAACACAAACGTATCATTCGCACAAGTCACAAACCAACAACAACAACAAGCACCCAAACCCACACAAACAGCACCTACAAACAAAAACACAAACTCCCAAACGAGTGCAATGCCGCAAGCAAGCGGTCTTATTACTCTTCTAACTATGTCCGAATAAGACATAGTAGCAAAACTGAATAAAATCTTAGACATCATTAACAAAAATCCTACATTGAAATTATTCGCTAATTTTATTGGCTAATAAACCTAAACACCTATTTTTAGTCAGTTGGAACGCGAACTCTTTCTACCCCAAAAAACACGAGTTCGCAGACTACCTGAATGAAAATAATATCGATATTGCACTCGTTCAGGAAACATTCTTACGCCCACAAACAAGATTACACATTAAAAACTACACAATCTACAGAAATGACAGGGCACAGCGTATGGGGGCACTGCCATTTTTGTAAAAAAACAACATCACACATGACGCAATACAACCACCACAATCAGACATACTGGAGGTGACAAGCATCAAAGTCAGTCTAACTGACGGAGACATTGTCATTCATTCAGTATACAAGCCACCAATACTTAAAGGCGTATTCTTTTATTCACCGGTGGATTCAATCATTGGTGAACCGATGTTTTTACGGTTGACATTTCTAGGGTTCTGTCGTCACCAACCGGTGGACACCGGTTCTGAG
This sequence comes from Pissodes strobi, assembly GCA_016904865.1. NCBI lineage: Eukaryota > Metazoa > Arthropoda > Insecta > Coleoptera > Curculionidae > Pissodes > Pissodes strobi. The sequence goes on along the minus strand of MU182531.1, from coordinate 34,503 downwards.
AAAATAAGAACGCATTGATGGAAGCTTAACGTTTGACTTTGACGTTTAAATACTATATAAACAACAATAATTTGTAATTTTTGCAGGTTTTTGATAATATAAAATGATCTCTGTTGATAATATAAAATGATCTCGACTCCGATTCTGATGATGACGAAACCATTATATTAGTAACTCCGAGATCCAGATCCAACTGATTTACAATTTTCTTCAAGAATATGATATTATTTTTATAGAGCTTAAATTACTTTTCAGAAATTTCTTCAAGGAAAGAAGGATCTATAATAAATAAAGACATATCTCACATAAAGTCTCCTTTTAAGGTTTTATGTTTCAACTACCACACAACGTTTAAGATTATTTTACACATATCATTTTAGAAGGTTTAGTGGAAAATTTACTCAGCCTTTGAAGGACGAGTCATTTCATATTCTGTTAAAAAAACCTTAAAAATAATACCCGAGTTGTGCGTTAACACAACTTCAACGGGACGGTCCATTATATCATTGTTTATATTTATATTTATCTAAACAATTTAACAATGATTCTATGTATCAAAATTTGAAATTCTAAATTCAAAACAAACAAATGTTAAATGTATAGGTTAGGAAAGTTGCTCCCCCCCACAATACACCGAAACAACCGACTTGGCAAACCGGTGGAAGCTTATGTAACCATACGTTAATCCATCGTGAATAAAAGAACCCGATTGAGACACAACCGATGGTCCATCGAACAATAAAAGAACGCCAAATGGCTCAACCGGTGCAATCGGTGGATCAACCGTTGAAAAAAAGAATACGTCTTAACTTACAACTTGACAAAACCACAAAACTCTTCAACTATACACTGCCAGTTCTTGCATGCAAACATAGATCTTGGGGATGCAGGGCCACTAATACAGGTGGCACTGCATTGCTAAGAGCTTCGCAAGAGCTGCACTTCACAGTACACGCACCACTCGAACCCGCTCACTTCCATCATGTAACAATTAACTAATTAACACTCTAAACTTATTTACTGCTTATTAAGAGACTATATTTAATTCGAATATCCTTTTATTTTCACGACTGCCGAACAAAATAAACCTCGAATGATTAATTCTCGAGGCCGACTGCTTTTTCGTATCTTGACCCTTTTCTCTACCTTCATATCGTTATATAAGCTTCATATGCCGACCCGCCTGAGTCAGATACCTTGCTTTTTCCCTTAACTTGTTGCCGTGTTGTTATAATCACGAACGCTCAGATATACTAGACATAGCACTTACTCAAAACATCGCACACAACGTTGTGATTGACGATTTGGAGGATTTATCCTCATCAGATCATTCTCCTATTGCCATCACAATTAACAACATACACAACACAAACAAGCAAATATACAACAATTCATACACTGGAACATATTCAAAGAACACTTAACACAAAACATGCACAACTTACCATACACCGCTTCCAAACCGGAACTAGACAACGAAGTTGCTAGATTCACTGAGGAGATACAAGCAGTCATAAACGCAGCCACAAAAACTGTACACACAAAACAAAACAACCCATACTCGCTTCCACAAAACATAAAAGACAACATAAGGCTCCGAAACAGGCTAAAACGACGAGCCAGACTAACTAACAACCGAGACCTAAACACACAAGCAAACAGACTCACGAATGCAATCAAAACAGACATAAAAACTCACAAAAACAACTCTTGGACTGAATACATCACTGCAGTCAACCCACAAAACAACTCTCTATGGAAAATTGCCAAATCGATGCAAGGTCGCAACAAAGTGGCTAATATCCATGAACTGAGAGGAATGGTGTATTCCAGCGAAGAGAAGGCTGAGGCCTTCGCAGACTCGCTGGAATCGCAATTCACCTTAGGCGATGGGGCCCAGGATATAGATCACGAGGCAACCATAGAGAGAAATACTAACTTACGAAAACGAACTCCAAGACGACGAAACACGGCCAACCAACACCGCAGAAAATGCGTAAATTATTGCGCAATTAAACTCGAAAAAAACATCCGGCTACGACAACATACCAAACAGAGCACTAAAAAACCTACCAGAAACAGCCTTACTCAAATTCACTTAACTCATAAACACAATACTATCACTAAAACACTTTCCAAAATTTTGGAAAAAAGCAAAAATCATTCGCATTCCAAACCCCCACAAAAATTTGATCTTTCCTCAAAACTGGTGACCTATTAGCTTGCTCTCATCACTGAGCAAGCTGACGGAGAAGGTTATGCTGGAAAGATTGAATACACACATAACGCAAAAGAATCTGATCCCAGATGAACAATTTGGGTTCAGAAAACATCACAACACCGAGCTCCAACTAGCCAGGCATCGACCGGAGTTGTAGTCCTTGACGTCGAAAAAGCCTTTGACAAAGTATGGCATGAGGGCTCATAAACAAACTAGACAGACTACACAGAATACCACCACCACTAACTCAACTCATAGCATCATTCCTCAAACACAGATCCTTTACTACACAAATAAACACAGCACTATCCACCACAAGGCGCATAGAGGCAGGAGTCCCCCAAGGCTCTCCTCTGCCACCTACACTATACACATTATACACAACAGACATGCCTAGACACCCAAACACTAAACTCTCCATATACGCAGATGACACATGCATATTCTCAATAAACAACAATCACATAAGACTCAAAAATCACGCACAGCAACACTTAGACTCCATATACGAATGGGCAGAAACTTGGAATATTAAAATCAATGAAGATAAAACACAGGCCATGCTCATAACAACTAAACGCAATAAACCTATTCCAAATTTAAATCTTGAAAACTCAGTAATAAGATAGTCTCTCTTAAATATCTAGGGGTAACCCTAGATATATAAGATTTTCAGAAACATATACAACAAAAGTAAACGAAGGCATTGCAGCCAAACAAGCTTTCTTTCCATTAATAAACAGAAAAAGTAAAATGTCACTAAAGCACTAAATGCTCTATAATCAGATAATAAAGCCCAAAATTCTATATGGAGCCATAGTATACCCACATGCATGAAAAACAAACAAGAAAAAACTACAAACATTCCAAAACAAAACACTCAGACAAATTGTGAACGCACCTTGGTATGTTCGCAATGCAGACATTCACAACGACCTCAAAGTAGACACAATCAGCACATACTTGGCAGGCAAACACACAATATTCTTAGAACAAGTTGGCAACCATACAAATCCAGTCATAACAACACTATTCAGTAGAATCACACACACAAAAGTTTACTACTCCCACCAGAACACTAAACCACATACACAATACACAAAGAAAACATTTAAATAAAACCCCAAAAAAATAATAATATCAATATCAATATCATTCTCTCTTCAAAATTTCAAAAACTTCAAAATTTTCAAAAATTTTCAAAATGTCTAAAAGGTTCGTTCTTTTTCATAAAATCAAAAATCTGAAAAATCAAAAAAATGTCAAATATTTTAAATCAAAATTTTAAAATCTCTCAAATTTTTAATCACAAAAATCACTAACAAACTAGAATGATCCAATAACAGCTGGGAACGAGAGCATTGCTGGTGCCCTAGGTCGGGTTCCCGCCTAAAAACGGGGGTGTACAGGCGTTGAGGGACTGCACGGGGATGCATAAGCCTACTCGCATCGTCCGGTGAAAGACCACCCCACCAGAATTGGGAAGCGCTAAGTGGTTTTCCCAAATCACGTTCCGCTTTCACGCTGGTGGTCCCGGGTTCCACAGTAGGAATATATGGACATGATGGTGCTTCCAGGATCAAAATATTCCGGAAGTAAACTCCCCGGCCATTCGGATCTCCGGGCGCTGGGTGGCCCTGGGAGCCCTTCATTCCGCATTTCACATACAGCAAAGATACCGAACCAATTTAGAATAGATTTCTGCAACATAAGAGGCCTAAATACAAACATAAATTCGGTACACCAACATCTACAAGCAAATAGACCACACATATTAGCCCTCACAGAAACACAAGTATGTTCTACAACAACAACAGTGAACTGCCTCTATCCTGGTTACGACTTACATACCAGATTTAGATATAAGTTCGGAATATGCCTTTTTGTCCGAAGCGACCTTTCATGTCACCGCGAGGAAACACTCGAACCGAACAACCTTGACGTCATGTGGCTCAAGTTCACCGCCAAGGGATTAACCAAGTTTATATGTTGTATCTATCGCCCTCCGAGCGATAGAGCCTACCAAAGCTTTTTTTCAACACTTGCTACCAATTTTGACTCAATACAGGTCGATCACCCCAGTTCAGAAATAATCGTTCTGGGAGACTTCAATGCTCACAACACCAACTGGCTCAAACATCCCAACAAGACCGACAACGAAGGTAGAGAAGCTGAAGCATTTGTCATCAGCTGCGGGCTTACTCAACTTGTAGACGAACCAACTCGAATCTCAGAGAGGGGCGAATTCGCCGCCCTCCTGGATCTTTTTCTGACCACCAATCCTGACCAGTACAAGGTTACAGTTGGTCCGCCATTAGGTACCTCCGACCACAAACTTATTACAACGGTTTGTGAATTGCCACCCATACAGAAGGATCCACCATTGCCTCGCAAAATCTGGCATTACAATTCTGCAAACTGGGACGATCTAAGGCAGTTCTACCTAGATTTTCCTTGGCTCGACGTCTGCTTTGCCACTGACGACCCTTCAGACTGCTGCGAAGAGGTCATGCAAGTAATCTCCTCAGGAATGGAAGCATACATTCCAAATTCCATCAAGTTACCATCAAAAGGAAAGCCCTGGTTCGACGAAAGATGCGAAAGAGCTGTAGGAAGGAAACAACAAGCCTATAAGTACTGGCAGCAAAATCAGACCCCTGAAAATCGCAATTATTTTATCGAAGCGAGAAACGAGTGCAAGCGTGTGATCGACGAAACTAAGGACAAACACAATCAAAGGATCAGGAATAAACTTTTGCAATGCCCCAGTGGTTCCAGGAATTTCTGGTCGATAGCAAAGGCAGTAAGTAACAACTTTACAAAAACGTCTCTCCCACCTTTGACGGACGAACGTGGCATCACGGCGACTACAGCCAAGGAAAAAGCAAACATGCTCGCCAAAATGTTTTCATCGCACTCTACCTTAGACGTGCCTCAAGGCAAGACTCTCCCCACTATACCGAACATCAACACTACCATGGCAGAAGTCAAGTTTTCTCACCGTGATATTCGCAAAATCCTTAAAGAACTAGATACGCAAAAGGCATCAGGACCGGACGGAATACCTGCCATCGTGCTAAAGAACTGCGCCAACGAACTAACACCCGTTTTTTCCAGGCTTTTTTCTCTTTCTTACAGAAAAGGGATTTACCCATCCTCTTGGAAAGTCGCTCGAGTGCAACCTGTTCCAAAAAAAGGCAAGAAAACCACGCCCTCAAACTATCGCCCAATTGCCTTGCTTCCAATAATCTCCAAAGTCATGGAACGTGTAGTCAACCAGCAACTACTAAAGTACCTCGAGAGCAACAGAATAATCAGCGATAATCAATACGGCTTTCGCAACGAGAGATCGACAGGAGATATATTGGCCTATGTCACTCATATATGGAGTAGGGCAATTGAAAACTACGGAGAGTTTAGAGCGATTGCGTTGGATATTTCAAAGGCATTCGACAGAGTTTGGTATGACGGACTGCTCAACAAACTGCCGTCCTTGGGACTGCCCGCCTCTCTCTGCAGCTGGCTGGCCAGTTTCCTTAAAAACCGATCCCTACACGTTGCGGTCGATGGACACATTTCGGACACATTCACCATCAACGCGGGCGTGCCTCAGGGCGCAATACTTTCACCAACTCTGTTCCTCATCTATATTAATGACCTGCTGATCGAAACGAATAATCCTGTTTACAGTTTTGCAGATGACAGTACCCTTGTCTCCCACTTTAGATCAGAAAAACCCTTACCAGCGACTGAGACTCATCACCGCAAACAGGAGCAGATTACAGCAATTAATCAAGACCTGGAGAAAGTTCAAACTTGGGGCGACCAAAATTTGGTTCAGTTCAATGCAGCAAAGACCCAAGCAGCAACTTTTACTAAGAGGGCCAATACAGCGGGCCCTGACATCATTATGGCAGGATCGACCATTCCTTCATCCTCGTCAATCGGGCTGCTGGGTGTCTCGTTCAACAGCAATATGTCATGGCATGACCATGTTGCTAACATCGCAAAATCAGCCTCCCAGAAGCTTGGTGCGCTATTTCGCAACAAAAAACTCTATACACCGCAGCAGTTGCTCTTGCTGTACAAAGCGCAAATAAGATCGTGCTTAGAATATTGCTCACATATTTGGGGTGCCGCACCAAAGCATACCCTAAAGCTGCTGGATTCCATTCAGAAGAGGGCTGTGCGTCTCGTCGGCGATCCGGAGTTGACCCGGAATCTGGATAGTCTGGAACATCGCAGACATGTGGCCGAGATGTCTCTGTTTTACAGATACTTTCACGGCAGATGTTCCCAAGATTTGGCCCGCATAATCCCGCCCCTGGCAACTCCTGTTAGACAGTCTCGACAGACGGCAGGAGCGCACCAGTTCGTCGTACAACTAGAAACACCTAGAACATTGCTTTACCAGAACTCCTTTGTCTGGCGCACTGCATCACTGTGGAACTCACTTCCAGGACATCTGTTTCCCACAAATTACAACCTACAAACATTCAAGAACAGAGGCGGCTTCTCAATAAGTGCGCCCGTGCGCGCGCACTGCCTGCGAAAGTAAACGGAAAAATAGAATCTTCCCTACATACAATTTAACATAAACTAACTATAATTTGCGAATTTAAGTATTTTTGAATCTCCACTGGCCGCAGAATACATTATTTATAAGAGCGAAATCGAGGCACGACGGCGACGAACAAAACGCAGAGCGTCCAACGGCGGCCTCCGTCCGTAACCACATTAAATCTGCCGTGCGCTAGTGTTCGGCGCTCTTGTTAAATGCATTTTCGTCATGCAAAACGGTCGGAAATGTTCGTAAAATCACGAGAAGTCAAGGCTCATCCGTGCGCTATTTAGATCCGCACTTTGTAGCTTAATTCAGTGATAATTTGCAATTCTTGCGTATATAGTATGGTGTCGCAAGCTGATTTTTTCAGGGATGAAAGTACATGATAAGATAACCCTTATTCCGGAGGTAATACAAAATTAGACTCCACAAAAGGACACTATCGTCAAAAATCGAGATATTGGTACCATCGTATAGAGGAAAAAATACTTATTTTTTGGTCCAATGCACAATAAGGTCTTTGTAGGAAGCATTTTTTGATAATTATTCAAAAAAAATCATTTGCATTAGCCCATATGGCGGAAAAAAATTTAAATGTAAATATCTCGGTTTCAACCGTGCAAAAATTTAATTAAAAATAGTTATTTTTAAATATAACATTCAATTAACAAAAAGGGAAGGCCTAAATGAAAAAAAAATATTCTTTATAAAAGTTTCGCTTATGTCTTGACAAGGTAATAGAGTGAATCTCATATTTTTTGTTTATATACTAACAAAGGTATCACAATAAACAATGAGAGACGTCATGGGTTTACGCCCTAATTAAATATGTCCAGCCTCTTGGCCTTCAAGCTACGGCTGATGCAACACATTTATTATAGGTCCTGAAAAATTCAGCTTGTGTGGAAAAAGTGGGAGGTAAATCGTTTTTTAGAGCGAATATTCCATACTAATATTATAAGTATTATTGTGTATTATACTCCAGTCGAGCCGTGAATTTATTTTTGTTTTGTTCGGTTCGTTGACGCTTGTTAATTAGCTGCATATAAACTCGTGAGTTTAGGGTACGTAATATTGTTTAGTGTTTTATATTTTTATTTATATACTATTATTCTACTGTCATGGCTAGTAGTTCGGGTTCTGACAATTGCTGTGGGGGCATAAATTCAGTTGACAATATTATTAAAAATAACTTTTCTTTATTGGATCTGAATAAAAAGATTGAAATAAAGAGGTTAGGGCGACCGATGCCGGTTTTAAAATTAGACCAAACATGTGCCAAGAAAAAGGATGGTCAGTTTTCACCAGACACTTTAACCCCCGAAATCTTGTGGCGAATGGAATTTCACTTTAAAGCTAGGAAACGGCAAAGTCGAAGGGCTAACCATCGACAAAAAGATGTACAATAACAGTTTTTTGCCATCAAACCGATATATTTTTTAACGTTTTTGAACTTCTCCTGATTTTTTTTTGAACTTTATTGATTTGTAGTTACAATAAACTGTTTTAATGGTTTACTCTTCTGAAATCGATAAGTACCTACTTATTAATTTCTTTTAGTGCGCAACAATTACCATTCAAGAGGGCGCCGAATTCATGTTTTTTAAACGATTTTAACGAGTTTTGGGTAAAAAATGGGCGTGGCACCCCCAAACCTTCCGCCTTCGGCCGGTAAGCCACCGCCGGCGCATACAGCGGGCATTCCCCTCTGCTTATGAAAAAACCTACATAAATTGCGCACTACCTATTTAAAACCTCACGAGCCGCCACTGTTCAAGAACCGTGTCAATCAACATCTTCGCACACACACCACTCGTCGAGCGCCATAGGATATCCCTTTAGTGTGTGTGCCACTGCCATAAAAGAAAAAAAAAATCAAAATAATTTTAGAAATGGCATTTGATACCATGACATAGCAATTTCGGGTGCTCTAGCCCAAAGCATTCGGGTGTTGCAAAAATTATGACTTTTCCGTCATCTTATATTTACATACAACTACTTATGAAACATAAAAACAAAATACAGTCGAACTTCAATAAGTCGAACGTCGATAACTCGAAATTTTGATAACTCGAACTGATCCTTCAAATCATTGCTTTAAGTCTGGAAAGTAAATGTATTTTGGTCTCGATAAGTCGAACTTCGATAAGACGAATTTCGCGATAAGACGAAATATTCTGGAGGTGGAACTTTGATAAGTCGAAATATTTCAAGGAGAACTGGTTGAGCCTGATTGTTAACAACGTTGTATCGATCGATTCGAGTGGGTCAGTAGAAATCGAAACGTGTGAGAGAACGAAGTGCGATAAAAACTGATGACTATTTTAAACGTAAAGATGAGAATATACACATCTAAACATTTATGTACATGTTGCGTATATTATGAACGCACAATATGTATATGTAAATACATACACATATTACAAGCATATTATGTACATACACATATGTGTGTATGTACATAATATGCTTGTACTAAGTGTACGTAATTACATATACATATTGTGCGTACATATTATGTTCATAATATACGCAACATGTACATAAATGTTTAAATGTGTATATTCTCATCTCATATGTATTATGTCCATATTTGCATATAATTTAAGTTTTCTTCTTACTTTTCAATCTCTGTATGCAGTTTCATTCATATTGTTTTAAATATTTTTATGTATCTTGTATGTATACGATTTAGTAAAACTGTTTACATAATGAAACTGTTATGATAAAACAGAGTATGTACAGGGTGTCCCAAATTCGAGCCTCATCATTGGGATCTCGGAAACTAGAAGAGATACGAGGTCGGTTAAATGGAAGCAAAGTTGTGCAATTTGATGCTGATCAAAATGCCATCTTAAAATTTTAAAAATTCCGAACACTTACGAAGATTTTTGGAAAAAACCGAATATTCGCGATTTCATTTTAATTTTTTTATGACTCTATTTGAATAGATATAACAAAATAAATTTCACATTCTCATTGCTACTTTTTCTGTTCTACAAGATGGTGTTATCAGATTTTCAGACCGACGTTTCGTCTTTGAGCTGCCATCATCAACTTTGTTTTTTTAAATACGACCCTGGATTTTTTATTACGGATTTTAAGAGCATCTAAAGTCCCAAAGCCAATGATGTATCGCACTTATTCGAAAAATTCATATTAATGGCATTTTCCATAAGACCTCGTGTGTTAGAGAGAGACAGAAAACATATTTTTTGGTAAGAGTTTACCAGGAAATCATTAAAATTATTTTTTCGAATAAGTGCGATACATCATTGGTTTTGGGACATTAGAAGCTCTTAAAGTCCGTAATAAAAAATCCAGGGCCGTATTTAAAAAAACAAAGTTGATTATGGCAGCTCAAAGACGAAACGTCGGTTTGAAAATCTGACAACACCATCTTGTAGAACAGAAAAAGTAGCAATGAGAATGTGAAATTTATATTGATATATCTATTCAAATAGAGTCATAAAAAAATAGAAAAGTGAAAAAAGACTCATTAGAACTATTAGCGAACCTGTGTTCTTATCACAACCTTTTCCAAGTGAACAGTATCCCAAACTTCAGGAACGTAATTCTCGATCTAGTACTCGCGAATGTCGAGGGCACTACTGTCTCTAGAGCCGAAGACATTCTGATCCCGGAGGACCCACACCACCCGTCGTTGGAAATCCTGATTCCCAGGCGGATAGGAGGACCCCCATTGCTTGGTTTCCAGGAAGGTGGATGTTATTATGATTTTAAAAATGCAGATTTTGCATCCATAAATGATTACCTAAATTGCGTCCTTTGGGACGAAATCTTAAAAGATCAACCATTAGATACTATGATTAGCATTTTTTATGATATTCTTTACACAGCCATAGACTTGTTTGTGCCACAAAAAAATCTACCAACTTTTAAATTTCCTCGCTGGTTCTCTCGTGAATTACGACACCTTGTCTCATTGAAAAAGACAGCTCATAAAAAATACAAAATTTCCAACACTCCTGATGATTATGATTCATTTTCCTTATTAAGAGCTCAGTGTAAAACACTTGCCCGATCATGTCGTGCGGATTTTGTGCATAATACTGAATTATCCCTACTCGATAACATCAAAGGTTTTTGGAACTTCATTAACGCCAAGAAACAATATCCTGGACTACCGAGAGAAATGCACTTAAACGAATTATCATCTAGCTCCGGACCTGATATGGCAAATCTATTTGCTTCCTATTTTTCGAGTGTATTCTCAAACAAATCTAATCCTAATTTTGTTGCTAATCAAGATTATTTAAATATTAAAAACCTCAACCACTATCAAATTCGTATATCAGACATATTCAATAAGCTTTCCAGTCTCGACATCAACAAGGGCCCTGGACCTGATGGAGTGCCTCCAAGGCTTCTTAGGTTTTGTTGTTTCATACTCGCAAGGCCATTGTATTTCATTTTTAATAAATCTCTCGAAATAGGTGTTTTTCCAAATCATTGGAAGCTGAGTTATGTCATACCAATTTATAAATCTGGGGACAAATCGAATATAAAAAATTATAGGCCTATATCTATACTGAGTAGTATTCCAAAGCTTTTCGAATGCCTTATTACGGACTACCTAACGTCCGAATTGGGTGGAATGATTCTGGATGAACAATATGGCTTCCGGGAGGGGAGATCTACGGAGCTTAATCTAATATCTTATGTTGATTTTCTTTCGGGCGCTTTGGAGGGCGGGTATCAGGTGGACGCGGTGTACACTGATTTTTCCAAGGCGTTTGACAGGGTCAACCACGAAATCCTCATAGCAAAGCTTGCATCTGTTGGCCTGAGTGGATGCCTCTTGGCCTGGCTTTCATCCTACCTCCGTGATAGATCTTTCTGTGTTCGCGCGGGAAATTTCATTTCCAGGGAGATGGCTGTCACTTCTGGGGTGCCACAGGGGTCTCATTTAGGACCCCTGCTTTTTAATGTTTTCATTAATGATATAACCAAGAATTTCTCATTTGTATCCAGTCTTTTGTTTGCCGACGACCTAAAAATCTTTATGAAGATATCATCATTCGTCGAAGCTATGCACCTGCAGAACCAGCTTGACCTGCTTGGTCAATGGTGTGCAATTAACTGCATGGACTTAAATATACAGAAATGTCACGTTATGAGATTTTATCGCTCCAAAAACCCTACTATATTTAATTACAGCATTCTCGGCGAAGAACTTTCAGTAGTTGAAACAGTCCGCGACTTAGGCGTCACCCTTGATACTAGTTTGTCATTTGTTCCCCACATTAACATTATCTGTAATAAATCACTTCGGATGTTGGGTTTTATTAAGCGAACTACCTCCGAATTTGTTAATGTCAATGCCCTAAAAATCCTTTATTGTTCCTTGGTTAGGCCTCACTTGGAATATTGTTCTTCCGTCTGGACACCCTACTATGCTGTTCATATAAACAAAATCGAACAAATCCAGAGGAAATTCCTTCGATATGTAGCATACAAACAGCACATACCCACTGATAATATTATCTACTCAAATCTGGAAAAAACGCTTAGTATAAACACCCTATCCTGGCGTCGGCGACATCACGACCTTAAGCTTTTATTTAACCTTATTAATTATAGAGCCTACGATCCCCATTTGCTTATGAACATTCCCTTTCATATTCCGCTCCGTTGCACTCGAAACACCAATACCTTTGCCCAACCGTATCACAGAACTAATTACGGCACAAATTCGCCCATCGCGCGCATTCTACGAATCGCTAATTCGGTTGATATTGACTTTTTCGGCATTTCTTACAACAAGTTTCTTGCTGACTTAAGGATATCTCTAATATGACTTGCACTTTTTCTATATTCCTCTAAACTGTATACTTTCACAATATCGAATTGTATTGATTAAAACACTTGCTCTGTTCATGTTAATTTTGAATTGTTAATATTGCATTATTTCTTTTTTTTAATATTTGCTTTTGTTCTTTCATTTTATTTTGTACTAGTATTAGTTCTACTTACTTATTTGTTTAGTTTTATTATTGCTTTACTACCACACTTGTAACCTAATATTGGGCTAGTCCCGTTGATGGATGAATAAATAAAAATGAAATCGCGAATATTCGGTTTTTTCAAAATATCTTCGGAAGTATTCGGAATTTTTTAACTTTTAAGGTGGCATTTTGATCAGCATCAAATTGCGCAATTTTGCCTCTATTTAACCGACCTCGTATCTCTTCTAGTTTCCGAGATCCCAATGATGAGGCTCGAATTTGGGACACCCTGTACATACTTTTCTAAAAATGTAGTAAACACACCTCGTCTCAATAACTCGAAGTTTCGATAAGTCGAATTTTTTTTTCGACAAATGCCGCTTCGGGTTATCGAAGTTCTACTGTAATACATTTTTGCAGATTTCCCATCTACAACCTAGTTTCTAAAAAAGTTCATTTTATCAACATTTTTATTAAATATGTTATGTAGTTGGTATGCCCTTTTATGATCCATGAGACCCAAGTCTCCTCCATAATGTCACCCCCCAAAAAATTGAGATGTTGCCCAATTTCCCTTAATTCATTTGTAAACCCAGTTGTATTGTTAGATTTATCTGGGTGCACCTTATAAGTTTTATCAGGAAAACCCCTCCATACCCATTGAAACATCCGTCATGAACGGCCAAGAATGGTTGGCGATTCTGTTGTAGAACTGGCACTCACCATTTTGAGTTACTGTCCTACATATTCTCTTGCTTTTCCCCGTTCCACAGTGTTCGACAAAAATGTTACAGTCTGTGCCATATGATCAGATGCACACTATCCATAACACCATCAGCCAAACAGGCATTTGGAGTGGCGAACGCGCCTTTGGAATGATTGGAGTCTTACTTGTGTTATTGTTCTCAGATTGTTAGAATTAACGACTTCAGGTCAAGATAAATTCCAGCGACTTCAGGTGTACCAAAGGGCTCACTTTTTTCAATGTCTATATAGCAGATTTCTACGCCGCTTTGCTCATGACCTTAAGCTTTTTATTGCACTAACTGCACTCAATTGCAATCTGATGTGGATAGGCTTGCTCTCTGGTGTGACAAGAGTGATATGAGCCTGAATGTGCTGATATTCAACTCAATCTTCTTTATCAAATCTAGTACCTTTTGAATACAAGGTAAATATCAGTTCACTAAAAAACATTACTGACTCCAAATTCAGTTTCACTTCCCATTATCATTCAGTGGTTTCGAAACATCTTCAAACATTAGGTTTTATGTTCTCCCCCACTTTGAATATGCATCTTGTGTATGGTCACTTATGGCACTCATATAAATAGTATTGAAGGAGTAAATCACAAATTTCTTGAGTATGTTGCCTACAACCAACATATTGAATCTTATTACACAGATTGAGGCTGGCTCAGGGCTCAGGTCAATATCAATACTCTTCACTGCCGCGTATTACCATTGCTTAGTCGTTTCTGTTCTGTACTACGAGTATTTCTTATTATTGTTATTTTTCCTTCTTCTCTTCTCTCTCTTAGTGCACCAACCATTTATTTTTAATAATTGTACTTATATTCATATTATTTCTATATTCTTGTTTACTGTTAAGTCGTTTGCTAATTATTAAGATCTTTGTATTTTTTAGGCGGCTTTTGGCCCATTCATAGATATAAAGTAAATAAATAAATAAATTATAAAGTAAGGTAAAGCAAAACGCAAAAATTATGGAATATGATTTGGGAGAAACTGATTTCTGCATATTATAGCTCATCGATTTTTGAAATTTGTTTCTTTTGATCTAAACAGAAGTAACAAATCCCATGTGTACAATACATAAAACAATGTTAAATTTCTTACTTGGGTTCCGAGATGTCCTCTTCATCTTCATCACTTTTAATATTAACTTCCTCATGGCTTATAAACTCCGATTGAATCAAATAGTCATCATAACACTGTTCCTCATCAGATTTTCTATACAAAAAAATTATTTCACTTTCACGGTATCAATGTAAGTATGTTGATGCTAATCTAATGTTATTAGAATATACAAATAGTATTGGACAATTTAGAACTATATAAAATTTTGAAATAATAAAACACCATGCACTATTATCAAAAACAATGGAAAAATAAGAAGAGCAAATTAATCATTCTTCGTTTTTACCACAACTAGAAAAAATTGGATAAGACACAAAATTTAAATTAATTTATTTCGCAGACAGTTTATGCTTCAGGAAAAGTTTTTTCCCACGATCATAACAATAGCAAAATCATAGTTACTTACATATCCAGTTCAGTTTTAATATTGTTGTTTTCTCTATTAGTGGTAGGTTGTTCATATAAATCACTGTCAGCTTCATTTGAATATCCCCTAGAAATATTCAAATCTCTTCTTAAAAATGTTTCAAATAAGATAACCATAATAAAGAAAATTCACTGAACCTTGGTTTATAAATCAATACTAAACTATTTTACTGTAAAACTATATCTTCTTTTTTTTACCTATTAGCGAATTCATTCCTTGATCCAATTTCATACGTTTCGTTTTCATATTTGATAGGATCTCCTTTTAATAAAAGATTAACTTCTGTTTCAGATTGTCTACAAAATACATTCCAATAAGCATTGCTTTAATTTATAAATACAATTTTTTAATAAGCTTCAAGGGCTTCATTCTACAGAATATTCTGTATTGAATCAGAAACTCAACAAATAGAAAATAAATTAGCCCCCTCATTCTTGACTATTTATATTGATGAAAATTTAAAGATCATATTATCATGTTAAATAAAGGATTCTCCATAGGATGTTTTGTTATTCGGGTTATTAATTTCAGTTACTTGCTATGCTTTGATTTCTAATTGTAATTTGTTATATTCTATATATTAACTTTTATCATTTTAATATGTTTGTGTATATCAGAATTTAAAAACTACAGTTAGATATATAAATTAGTGCTAATCCATATTTTTTTTCTGTCAACTGGATTAAAATGTCATTTATATTTTAATAATTGTATTTTCTTTTTAAACAACCTTGTCAATGAGAGAATATCTTCTAGCAATAAAACTTATTTGATTGATTCCATCTGCTCTATGAAGTAACCTTCTGAGATCTCTCTGGCAATACTTTTTAAAATCTGTATTTCTGTTAAAAAAAGATCAGTAATGATTCATGCAACTGACAAAAAATGTATTGTATAATCATCTATTTGTTGCCTGTGGAGCTGAATGCTAAACTCGGTGTTAGAAGATCATCTATGTGGATTCAAGAGTCTTTGTGCTATATAGATACCTCCGCCTTTGCAAAATTTCGTTTCTTTTTCACTGGAAAGGGAGTCTTTAGCCAAAAAAAAAAAAATAGAGCCACCACTTTTCAGTTAGATAAAACTTCCCAAAGTCGAGCCCAACATTCAAGCTTTGAGTTTAAATTGCTCCAGAAGCACTAATTTACACTGCTAGTGGGTACTTGCCCAGGAAAAACGCAAAATCTTGATGCAAGGTTGCCTATTTTCTTATCTTATTGGGAGCGACACAAAGTGATTACTTACCAAATCTAAGGGAAGACACTTGATTACTAGGTTGTTTGAATGAAAAATTTAAAAGGATGTGTAATGTGTCCTGGCGAATTGTACAAAATAATTTTCGCTTTTAGCCAACCAAAAGCAATACAAACAAGCGTGCTACTGCACCACTGCTATCTTGCATGGCCCTTTGCTCGCTCCAGGAGCAAAAATAACACAAACTAACCCAAATTAATGTAAACAATTCTGTTCAATAAATGTATATATTTAATTAACTGTTATTTGCTATTACTTAGCATTGTCAGAAAGAAACTATGTTTTTCTTGGTCAATAAAGAACATTCTGATTCTGATAATAAGTCACTTCTTCTGAGAGTGAGTGAAGCAAGCCGAAGGCAAGGCATGAAGTGAAATTTTTGATGAATACATAATATATAAAGGAATAGTGTATTCCATTCATAAAATATGTGTGCATTTGCATTCATTCTCCTAAATAAAATAAAGATATAGATGCTTATTGTGCATTATTTTTATCAATAAATTTTGTTATCTACCTGCTTAGAAAATGAAAATAAACTACAGCAAACGTCTAAGGAATAAATAGGTATGACAACAGTGTATCTTGTATATTGAGGTTTTACAATGTAAAATTGCATTTTATTTAATGGGTCAATCTGCCACTTTGAGTTAGGACTGAAGCAAAGCCGGAGGTATCTCATTCTACACAAATGTCTCTTAGTTAATATTATCACCCGTGAACTGATTCTCAGGAGTGTATTGCTTAATATGTAATGTGTTGTGAAGCGGTGCTGGAAATTTGTTATAACTTGAATTTTGAGGGCATTTTTCTGCTCAATTATGGTGGATTCTCCAATTTTTTTTGGCTTAAACTACTCTATAAAACACCCTCCTTTCTAATGAAGAAATCAAATATGTCACAAGAAGTCCCTAATCCTGCAAAATACATTTCCAAGGATTTCACATTGCAAGATATGCATTATTTGCTTGCATTACATTACTTAGGGGAAAATAACACTATAAATACGAATACTCTGTTGCCATTGGTCTTCAGTAGATAAACATGTGTGACACATTCTTTTGAACTTAAAGGCTGATTTATAGTTGCAGTAACGTATGACTTAAGAAGTAACCGTAGCCGTAAACTTAAACAGTAGTGAAGCACCCATTTATAGTTGACGTAAGAAAATTAACGTGTTACCGATTTTAGGTTATGTTTTTTGTTTATTTATTTTAAGGCATATAATTATAACTTAAAAATATTTTACTTTTAAGATGGATGATGTTATTTTAACTAGGGCAGCAGTATTATGTGTTTTTTTTTGCTACTAAAAAACTATCCCGAAAAATATTATACAAAACCCGACCAATTACAATTAATAGAAATGTCGATCACGTACGAAGGCCGACGATCTCGTCCGATTCGTTATGCCGTAACGTAAGAAATGAAAATAAACCATTTCTTACTTCTTACTGCATACGGCTTACTGCTTACTGCTAAGTCTTACGGAACTCTAAATGGTTACATTATTGACTGAATGTTTATTTTCCTTACGGCTTACTGTTACTTCCTAAGTGATACGTTACTGCAACTATAAATCAGCCTTAAGCCAATAAACGAGAGAAACCCATACAAAGCATGAAATGACCAAATATCTTAGTTTTTGGAGAACAATTAGATACTTACTTAATAAGATACTGATCAGGGTCCATAACACTTTAGCGTCACACACATTAAGAAGATTTTGGTAAAAATAAGAACATATTCTATGTTAGAGAGGGTGATTCTTTATAAAAAAGTGCGGACGGAGGATCTCTTTTATTAAAAAATACTGACATTTCTAACCTAAAAAATATGAAACTTTCGGATCACTGACATCTACCTATACCAAATTTTCGACTTTCGGACCAGCGCATTTGGCAACAGCCCAGTGTTGTTCCAATATTTCGTTCTTCGCTCGCTCCGGGGACTAAGCCAGACAAAACTAACCCAATTTACCTTGTAGATACCGTAGAAAACAGTAAATTTTTACTTAGTGTCCTTTTCCAATTATGCAATTTATACATTTTTGTATGCAATTATACAATTTTGTGACCCGTTACATATTGCGCAAAGAACTTTTGATGCCAAAAATTAAAAAAAAAAATCCCAAATGTTTCGAAAACTAGAATAGCAGCTTGCCAAACCACAGCCAACCTAAACTAACCCAAACTAACCAACACTAATCCAAAGTAACCAAAACCAACCCAGACTAACCCAAAATAAACAAAGCCAACCCAAACAAACCAAAACTAACCCAGACTAACCCTAAATTAATTAAAGTAAGGAAATAAGCGCGCAAAGAAGCGCGCTTCGCGCGCCTTTCTCTTCACTATCTCAAACTAAGCAAAACCAACCCAGACTAACCAAAACTAACCCAAACTAACCAGCACTAACACAAAGTAACCAAAACCAACCCAGGCAAACCCAAACTAACCAAAGCCAATCCAAACAAACCAAAACTGACCGAGACTAATCCTAAATTAATCAAAGTAAGGAAATAAGCGCGCAAATAAGCGCGCTACGCGCGCTTTTCTTCACTATCTCATACTAAGCAAAACTAACCCAGACTAACCAATACCAACCCAAATTAAACCGAAACCAACCCACACTAACCAAAGCCAACCCAAAGAAAATAAAACTAACCCAGACTAACCCTAAATTAACCAAAGTAAGGAAATAAGCGCGCAAACAAGCGCGCTATGCGC
>MU182531.1:0-15449 GCA_016904865.1 Pissodes strobi | reverse complement strand
ATTAACCAAAGTAAGGAAATAAGCGCGCAAACAAGCGCGCTATGCGCGCTTGTCTCTTCGCTATCTCAAACTAAGCAAAACCATCCCAGACTAACCAAAACTAACCCAAACTAACCAACACTAACCCAAACTAACCAAAACCAGACTAACTTAAGCCAATCCAAACTAACCCAGACTAACACTAAATTAACCAAAGTAAGGAAATAAGCGCGCAAACAAGCGCGCTACGCGCGCTTGTCTCTTCACTCTCTCAAACTAAGCAAAACTAACCCAGACTAACCCAAAGTAATCAAAACCAACTTAGACTAACCCAAACTAACCAAAGCCAACCCAAACAAACCAAAACTAACCCAGATTTACCCTAAATTAACCAAAGAAAGGAAATAAGCGCGCTACGCGGTCTTTTCGATAAAACATCTCCGCTATCGGTATATTACTTTTATTATTATTATACCAGATCTTTATTATATTTCATTTTACAATAATGTCCTACTTAGTAGATAATAAACGATTACTATACATAGTTTGACGGTTTTCGTCCGCCAGGACAATTTGTATGATCAAAAGTGACTATTTCTAACTATTTACAGGATCCTATTTTCTATTAATTCTAATATATACACTTTTACATCAGTATTTCTGGCGGAAATGGTTTACAGTAATTTGTGTTGCTTATCAGGGAGGCCTAGGCTCTAGAAAGTATAGTGTGGTATTTCTATGTATGGGTCCATGGGAAGGACGTCGTTCCTGGTTAAAACGTGCGTCGGCCAGTCGTGCTGTTTCCGGCGAGCCATGTATTCCCAGGTCGTAGAACCTGCACGCTAGACGGTCGATATGCTCCCTGACATATTCGATGCCCGCCCAATTGTGCAGGTCCCGGATTCGGGTGTACATACTCGCCGAAAAGACAGCCCTCAAGTGTTTATTTTGCAGGACTTGTACTGCATTTAAGTGTCCCTCTGCCACGGAGCACCATACAAGAGCTCCGTATAGGAGGGTTGGCCTGGTTATTGCCTTATAAAGGATTAGCTTGTTTCCCTGGCTAAGGACCGACCCACGTCTTATCAGCGTTCCCAGTTTCTTATAAATGATTGCATTTTTGCTTTGGATGTAGTCGATGTGCTTTCTGAACCTAAGCCCCCTATCAAGCACAATTCCCAGATATTTAACTGCAGCCTTGGGTGCAATTTCAGTATTGTGGATAATTATCGGTTGCACAATTTGAGGGGTTTTCTTCCTAGTGAATATGCCGAGCTCAGTTTTTCCGGCATTTAACCTTATCTTCCATTTGTCATAGTACTGGAGTATCACCTCCATATACCGGCTCAAGTTGTCAACAGCGGACTGCGCGTGAGGGGCGCCAGTGTACAGGATAGTATCGTCAGCGTAAAACGCTGCTGACGCGTTCGGGTAAGACGGGAAGTCGGATATGTAATAATTAAAAAGTTGCGGGGAAAGCACTGTTCCCTGCGGGACGCCGCATTGGATTGGCCTCTTGGTCGAAGTGGCATTACCCACTTTCACCGAGAAGAAGCGTCCGGCAAGGTATGACCCAACCAGCGCTGCTAAATAGAGTGGATACTCAAACTCTACATAGAGTTTGTGTAGCAGGCCCACGTGCCACACCCTGTCAAACGCCCTCTCAATATCGAGCAACAGCATGGCGGTGCAATGCCTCCTATTGAAACTATCATAGATTGCCTGAACGACTTTCGCAGCCAACATGCACGTGCTATGTCTGCTGCGAAAGCCGAACTGCTCCCTCGGGAGAATATCTAGCTTCTCGGCTGCCCCACTGAGTTTCGATATCAAGAGCTTCTCGGCTACTTTTCCCAGTGTACTCAACAGGGATATCGGCCTGTATGATGTAGTCAATGTCGGGTCCTTGCCCGGTTTCGGGAACAGCACAATCCTCGCAACCTTCCAGGAGGGGGGAAGTACTGCAAGCGAATTATGGCATTCACAATATGCATTAAATGTATAACGGTCTTTTTCGGGAGGTTTTTGAGGAGTAGGTAGGGAATGTTATCAATTCCCGGAGCCTTGTTCTTCGGTAGGCGGCTCAGGACTTTAGACAACTCACTGGGAGTTACTTTCAACTTTTGCAACACCGTCGGTGGTATCGGGTAAGTTCGATCGCCGAATAAGTGGACTCGCTCCGTGATTTCCCTGTGCAATGGCAGGGAATCCGGGACTTGCCTATGTATCTCCTCAAGGGAGTCCGCAAATGCCTCAGCCTTCCCCTGGTCGTCCAGGATGTCACGACCACGGTGCTTAAGCACCGGGAATTGAGGTGGGGCATTGCGGACTCGCCTTGCAAACTGCCATAGGGACCCATCCTCCGTGCCTAGTTCGTTCACGAAGTTCATCCACTTTTTACTTCTAAATTCCCTTATATGAAGTTTAATTTGATCCGTAATGGCGTTGACTCGACGCCTTTCTTCCGGGTTCCTAGTCCTCTGCCACCTACGTCGTAACCGATTCCGGAAATTAATAAGATTAAGGATATTATCAGGGAGAGTTTCCACGTATGGCCTCCTCCTGATAACCGGACATGTAGCGTCTCTGACGCGCTGGATATTGGTAGTTAAAGTGTCAACTTCATTTACCAGCTCCTGGACAGTTTCAATCTGTCGAGGGATGACCGTGGCTTCATTTAACCTTTCCCGGTACATCCTCCAGTCAGTATTGGTATACGCGACCGAAGTCACGACGGCTTCCGGCCGCCCGCCGAACCTTAATGCCGGTAGGCTTATACTGACTGGAAGATGATCCGAGTTTAGGTCATTTGTCACATTGAGCGCGCCTAGTCCAGCCATCCCCCGAGAGAACGCTATGTCCAGGTAGGAGGGCCTGAAGTTTCCAGCGAGATAATGCGTGGGGGCGTTCGGGCGATGATATCGGATGTCCAGATTGTTTTCAATAATAGCCTTTAGTATTCTGCCACGCGGCTCCGTTCTAGCGTCGCCGAAATGTACATGATGTATATTAAAATCGCCAATTAACAACGATTTGCGACCAGGTCTTAAAAAAGCTAAGAAATCTTGTTCGGTTAGGCGTCGATGCGGTGAAGCGTATCCCCCCCAATACATAAGCCGCCGTCAAGCTCGAGCGCCACATGTTCAATGGCAGTATTTAGGTTAGCACGCCGCTTATAAACGACGGTCTTATGTATTAGACAGGCCACACCTCTTTTCCGCTCGCCCTGCCCATCCGAGCGTTCAATATAGTAACCTCGTATTTTAAGTTTGAAATCATGGTCGAGAAGCGTCTCGTTTAAGAAAACAGTCTGGGGACGGGATTTATACAAATAATTGCGGAATTCACCAAGCTTATGCCTGATTCCGTTATAGTTCCATGTAGTAACAATGAACATTTATACATTTTATTTACAAGTGACATTATTAATACAACTATATGTTATATTTTTTAAATTCCGTTGTAAAGAATTTAATTGAGGTTTGCATCAATAACTGTTTGTCACCATTGCATGCCCTCAACATCGAGACATACTCGTCTAGAGCGAAAAATAGCTCTTCTAGATTAATGAGGGAGTTAAGCTCGTTAATTACGTTTGAAATTTGCGATACACTGAAAGCTATATTATTGGTATTACTATTCGATTGGCCACTTACAGTTTTATGCTGGATTTGCGTGCTTGCGGGTTGCGCGACCTGTTTTGCTTCTCCGAGTACGGGGAAGTCTCTATCAAGGCTTCTTCTTCCGTCCGGGGGTGCTTGGGGTTGTCTGCCTTGGTCAGCTACACTTCTTTTCTACCCCGGCCTCCGTCTTCGCCGACTTGCCTCTGCCAGGCCGGCGTGGCAGGCAAGGGTGCAGGTTTGTATTGCTTCTTCGTCGGTTGTTTCGTCTGCGTGCTTTTAACTTGGTTTAGTTTATATATATACACAGGGCAATCTTGGCTGATTGCCCTGTGTTCTCCCCCGCAGTTAGCACATTTTGAGGGTCTTTCGGGGTTGCAGGCAGTTATTTCGTGCCCGCCAGCGCACCGGCTGCATTTAACTGCCTTTTTGCAGTGAGTGGCGGAGTGCCCGTAGGTCTGGCACCTTTTACACTGCATTATTATTTTATCGTTTTTCCTGTATTCCCAGGATACTTTGATATTTAGTACGGTTTTGACTACTTGCTGTAGTTTTTTCAGTGTCATGTTTACATCGAAAACGACCAGGTATAGTGGGTCCCTGGTCTTTTTCATTAAGTAAATTGTCTTGATGTCTATGTTGTAAGCATCTGAGAGTTCGTGCTTTATTTCTTCCAGGGGGATGTCCCCATCCAACCCTCGCAGGACGTATGCTCTTGTCTTTGACTGTCGATCGGCGTATGTGTGATATTCACGGTCATTATCGTCAAACGTCTTCATTAGTATTTGCCAGTCCCTCTGGCTCTCAGTGTAAATGATTGTCGTGTTACGGGTGTACTTAATACTGTATTTGGCGATTCTCAAGTTTTTGAAATCTTCTGTCAAGGTCTTATGGCTGTCAACTCTTCCCTGAAGAACAATCGGGGGTGGTGGCGGGGGTGGTTTGGCCGCTGGCGGCGCTTTCGGTTTCGGCTTACTTCTCACCGGTGCTGCTTTCCTAATAGTTTGCTTCATGCTATGTACAGTACTTGATGTGTCACTTAGAGCATCGTCGTCCAGGTCACTCAATATTTCGAAGTTGTTCCTTAGAGGAATGGGGGGAGGGCCTCCCATATCTAAATTGACTTTTCTCACATTACTTTTGAATTGTAGTGTCCTGTAGGGCACTTTGAATTGTCCTTCACTTACTTTGTGTACCGGGGGCACAGACGATGCGTCCGATATTTTAGAGTATTCACTGCGAAAACTCTCTTCGTCGTCCGCTGGTTTTTGTGCGTTTTCTTGTAACGTTTTTTGTTTCATTCTTTGCGTGCTGTTTACGACAACACCATCCTCTGTATCCATGATATCTATAATCTCGGGTGGCGAGTCTTGACTCAGCCTTTTTCTCTTAGGCTTATTTGCCCTGCCGGTATCTATCCTTGCTTTAACTTCGGGTTTGCTTTTGGGGAAAAAGGTCCCGTGTATGTCGTTCAGGTGCACCAGAGCTTCTTTTAGGGACTTGTTTATGATATTTCCCGGCTTACCGACCGATGTGAGTGACGGGACTCTCTCAGCACATTCCTTGCATTTATCTTTATTAGACTGAAGGCATTGCCTTGCTTTCTTGACCTGAGTTAAGAAAGTTTCTGATAGTTGACCTTCTCGAAAGTCTGCGGATTTGAGAGAGATATTGCTGTCTCCATCAGACTCTCCCATTTCCCGGAAATTAACCGGGGCTCCGTCCCCGATAATTAAAAATGTGTACTATGTACACCGTTAAAGTTAAACGTGTATTCACACAATCAATCTATAAACCGTTTCTGTTACACGAATTTGGTAAGTCGCTTGATCCTTGTAGCCTGCGATCAAAACAGGTCTCGTCGCTAGAACGGCTAGAACGAGAATCCGGTATATTACTGTTGACATGTTGGCAATAACGCGTAAAATCGTGCTTGCTTACGTTTTCACTTCGCTTCGTTTGTTTTTAGACAAGCGTCTACCTACAGCAAATTTTCGACCATTGGACTAATATTTCACTTCACGCATGGCCCTTCGCTCGGTTCGAGGGCGCAGCCAAACAAAACTAACCCAAGGCAATGCCCAAAATCAAGTAAAAACAATTGAAAAATATCTGAATTAGCACGTACGCATGCGTAAAGGCTCAAAATTAGTGTTGGTAGACGCTATTAGCAAAGGCAAATTCCTGCGCGAACAACAAAATCTGCGGCGGCGCGACGAAAAATAACACCAACATTGAACACAAATATTTAAAAAACAAATGCATGATCCGCAATTTTTGTTTCATATATTGTCAAATAATTGTGTGCACTAACGATTAGTATATCTCTGACATTTTAATTCGTGTGACGCTAAAGTGATATATCACCGGCAACCTTTCCAAAAGAACAATTAATTCTGGTATTGGGTTATCCTCATTATTTGTCAGATTGTTACACATTATGTGATGTGATACCAATGGAGAAAACAAGTGTTTTCTGTGTTTTATCTATAGGAGAAAATATCTAATTTTCTTCATTTGGTAGCAATATTTGTTTGATTAATCAAAGGTAATTACAATAACATAATTTCAATTTGCCTCTAGCGAGCCAACGGTTTTACAAAACAGAATGACACCAATGAGAGCCATGCCATGACACACACAGCGGTTTTTGACGAATCGGCTGACGAGTCGGCGACCATGACACACATACACAGCTGTTCTTGCCGTGGCGCGGCGCGGCGCATGCATCAGATGACGTGCCGAGGCGGCTAACAAGCCGCGACTCGTCAATAGCCGCCGTGTGTGTTTTTCCCCATTTGCAAAGTAGATTATACGCGCCTCGGCAGCCGATTCGGCAAAAACCGCTGTGTGTGTCATGGCTCTAACAGTTAAGTACTTCACTTCAGGTCAGGCACGGATTATGAAAAGCGTCTGTAGACCCGATATAATTTTCGATACCGACTCTAACGCCATCTAGTGCAGATGGCGTTGACTCAAGCGATTGAATTTGCGCTATGTCTTCGTGATGCAATCGATTTGCAGTATAAGGCGTGGTGGCTCAGAGGACTAGACGGTTGGTCTGAACTCGGCAGCGGTACAGAAAGCCACTGTAGGCAGCGGCAGTTAACGGCGCCGGCGGCTCGGGTTCAAACCCCGTTGTTTTCTTTTTATTTTTTTTAAGGTTAAGTTTCTAAACAGTTTTTTTCTTGATTTTGGGTATGTCTTGGGTTAGTTTGGGTTAGCACCTGGTTAGTTTCCTTTTCTTGAGCCCCCGTAGCGAGCGCAGCGAGCGTAGGGCCATGCGAAAAGTGATATTACTTATTGTAATAATACGTGCCCGTACTTTGGATGCATTTTTCCAAAATATGTTGCTTTATTTAACTAAAATATTTAATAAAAGCCGTATTATAGTCGATATACAGTAGCTTGCATGTGTTTCCGCGAATACATTCACAAAGAATCCCACTTCTTTGTGAATATATTCCACGCAAGGCCAGCCTATGTAGTATAGGTGGCCTTTGGTATCGAAAATTTGGTCGGGTCGCTAGACTCTTGTCGGATTATGTGCCGTGCTTCGGGAGCCACTGAAGTCATGTCGGAGCGACAGCAGCGGACCTCCGCCGCTCCGTCCGTCCCATCCACCCTTAAGGTGGCTTCCCACGGCCTGTGTTAGGACAGGCCGGACTCGCGCCGCGGACAAGCGCAGATAAAGCACGGATCGGGCTTGGCCGCGCGTGGGGTCTTCCCACGGCCTGCATGAGCCTTTTTCCATGAGTTTGATTGAAGCTAGATTTCAATTTAAAAATAATAAAAATATCACGTGAAGGAAAAATAGTTGCTGCCCCAGCTATTTATTTTTTTAGTGGCTCATATTTATTCAACAAGAAAAAAAAAGACCAAAAGGCGCTGGTGGATGTCACCATTAAATTAATATAGGTCGATTAAGGTAAAGTTTTAATTACAAGATTTTGAGTAAAGTATGACTAACAGAAGCGGCCCGTAACTACTTTTACACTTTTAAACGTGTACTTACCAGCAAAGACATAAGTCTAATCTTAAGAATGAAATACGCTAGATGCTATGTGTGGTCCGTACTATTTTATGGTATGGTATAAATAAGTTAGAAGCCTTTAAAAAGTGGACTTACCGCCGAATGCTAAAGGTACCATGGGTTGATAGGGTTACGAATAAGAAGATCTTGAAAAGAATGGGAAAAGAGAGATAAATTTTCTTGCATATAAAAAAGCGAAAAACGGCTTATTTTGGACATCTAATCAGAAACCCAAAATACCGACTTCTCCAATTGATCCTTGAAGGTAAAATAGAGGGCAAGCGTGGAGTGGGAAGGAAACAGATGTCCTGGCTTAGAAATTTGAGAGAATGGACGGGTCTCAGAACTACGGGGGTATTGGGACCTTGTACATACTGCAGTGGACAGGGAAGCGTACGGAAATGTGATCGCCAACATCCAATAGTAGTGGGAAGGCAGTTAAAGAAGAAGAAGAATGAGTAAAAGAGACAACCTCACACTCTCACACCACAAGGGTGCATATAAAGCTGTTGGAGGCAGCTAAATATTTAGCAGCACACTTGCTGTGAATCACAAATAACAACAGACGAACAGACGCCGACAGGTCGCGACAGGTCGGACCAGGCCGCGCCTTTGAAGTTGCCGACTTGCGGCGGAACGGGCGCGCCATCACGGATCTTTAGAGGCTATCTCGGACGGCACCCTTCCCGCGGCGTGTTGGCCCGAGCTGGCGCGGCCCTGCCTGCGATATCACGGGCCGTGGGAAGCCACCAATACGAAGGCATATGTATTGAATGCAGTGGAATGTATTCGCGGAAACACATGCAAGCTGCTGTATATCCCATATCATGATACAATAAACGTAAGATATGATATCACGCAGGCGACAATTCGCCTGTGATGCCATTGCGAGCGTTGTTTGGGGCATTTACAACATGAACGAACGTGTGCTTTGCATTTGAGATTCGGATGTTTTATATTTAAATTTTGTTGGCGTTACTGTTCCTTATGATTTTACATTTTCTCCTCAATAACAGAGACACAGATCAGTTAGAATTATTCAAGTCTTTGAAGTATTCTTATGAAACTCCCAGAAATGAAATATTGAAGCACCAGATTAGTCACCAGAACAAAATTGCAAAGGGTTGGCATAAATGTCCAGAGTGTCCTTATAAAACAAACCACAAACCTAATTTATCAACTCATGCCATAATTCACAAGCCTGTTGAACAAATCCAGTGGTTTCACTGTTCAGTTCTATTAAAACAAAGTATAAAATTTCTCTAAAAGACCACTTAACTACACATAGAACTGTCGATGAACATAGTTCGGACTGGTTGCGGTGTTCGGATTGTACGTATAAAACTCTTCAAAAGAGAGTTTTTAACAGGCTCCGGATTAGGTATCAAGGCGACGACGCAAATAGTTGGCATAAATTTCCAGAATATCCGTATAAAACAACCCACAAATTTAGTTTAGCATCTCATGCCATAGTTCATAAGCCTGTTGATCTAATCCAGAAAAGTCTATATGTCAATAGGCATCCATCGTTCTTTATGCATCTAAAGGCATTTTGAATCACGTACTAGTATTAATTATAATGAAGAGAAAATTTTCTATGGTAATAATAGAAAATTGATTCGTTTCTTATTTCGATTACTGTGTTTAATAATGTTCCTTATTAAGAAATAAATGTTATCATTGTTATCTATATATATTTCTTTTGCTATTTAGTAAAGTTATGAACAATTTAATAGAACGAACTGTAAGTAAAGTCCTTAAGCAGTTTTATTTCATATACTTAAACATTGAATTAGTTGTATTAAATTGAATTAGTTGAATTAAAAATCGGATCCTACACCCTACACCCGACAAGTCGGAACGGGCTCTAAAGGGTTTGGTAGACTAAAGTCTAGGTCCCAACGGTAATTCGGGCGCCCGAGAGTGTTGCGATTTTTGCAATTTATTTACTATTTTAAAATGTAATATTTTATTTGACGCATGGCCCTTCGCTCGCTAGGGGGGCGCAGCCAACAAAAACTAACCCAAGACATGCCCAAAATGAAAAAAAAAAACTTTTTACAAACATAATCATAAAAAAATAAAGAAAGCACCGACGGGAATCGAACTCGTGCCTCCATATCATAGGCACAGCATCTATCCATTGTAGCACCAGAGCAGTTGCAAGCAATAATTAATTGCACCGTAAAGACATGGGTAAAGTAGCATTTTCTACTAACTTTTACCTATTAACACTGGCAACATTGTCGGGCGCCCGAGTTACCATTGGGATCTAGACTTAAATGTTTGACAATGCAGTGGCCAGACATTGCTTGTGATACGAAGACCCGAGTTCGATTCCCGTCGGTAGCAAGGTGTATTCTATATTTTTTATGGTTATGTTTGTCTCTTTTTTTAAATTTTTATTTGTTTAGGTTAGTTTTGTTTGGTTGCGCCCCGGAGCAAGCGGAGGGCCATGCCTGAAGTTAACAATACTCTTTTAAATTCTCGGCCGGCTATGGTTGAGATGGTTGAGATAATGGTTTTTTTGGAAACACTTTGGTATTAATCGATTTGTTTTATTTATTTTCTTTCCAAAAAAGTGAGGATGATTGAATTATTATAACGATTTTTGATAAAAACAAAAATATATTAAATGTTCCTAATGTCGGTGCAATAAGCCATATGTTTATTACAGTAGACGTCTTTAAAAGTCTGGCCGATTGCACCGGCGAGATGCTTATTTCAGAAATATCGTTTTTTGTAATATTTCCCCTCACGCGTGTGGCCCTTGGCTCGCTTCGCTCGCTCCGCTAATAACTGCACTAGAAAATTAACTACGAGCACTCCCAAGTAAGATCGGACAGGGGGAAGCCCATAAAGTGCCGACAAACGAAACGAAACAGAAAGCGGAATGGATATAGGTATTCGAGGTTTGAGTTGGCATCTCGCTATCTTCTTCTTTACTTATGATTCAGTACGAGAGGGCAATATAGCAAACAGCAACACAAAGACCAGTTTGCCGGTAAACAGAACATGAGTGAGTTAACAATTTTGACATCGACTAGGTTTACATAGTAGTGGCAGGAAAGTGTTTGTGGTTGCGTTTATAAAAGTATCTTTAAAATGGGACATGTAGTTTTTGTAATTTGTGATAAATACTCAGTTTTATGAAAACAATTGGTCTGTTCCAACTGACCATAAAAACCGTACATGGGACGGTAATTTCCAGTAGCATAATTCGTTTGTCAACATGACATGTGGTTTATCGCCTTCAAAAGTGAAATTGACAACTGGAAATGACGGTCCCTCGTACGGTTTTCTAGTCTGTTGGAACAAGCCTATTAGTAATGGTAATAGAATTGACCGCTAAGGTAATAGAGTAATAGATGCTTGAAAATAGTAATAGATCTATTAAAATTGTAATAGAACGGCAACACTGCAAACCAAGTTTCTGTGTGAATGCCGTCCAGCTAAGCCGACACGTAAAGCAGCAGCTGCTGCCAACATGATGATGTTTAGCAAAAATTTGGGAAAATATAATTTATGGCGGGAATATTAAAAACAAATCGGGTAATACCAAATTTTTTCACAAAAAAAAAATATTATTAAAGAGTTACCTTATCTGAACGAGACATTAGCGGATAATGACAGCGTTCGAAAGCCTGACGAGCCCTGGGCCGTTGGCTAAACGTATAGAATTACTTATGTCTTTACGTTTCAGCAGATCGCCTCCAACAGCTCTGGTGGTTAGATGCTGGGTCGGTGAGACGGTTGCCACGGGTTCAATTTGCGTTAGTGGCAAGACTTTTTCTAAGGTTATGTCTGTTTCTTTTTTAAATTTGGGTTAGTTTTGTTTGGTTACGCCCCGGGACGAACGCAGGGCATTGCATGAAATGAAAAATATACAAATGTAAACATTAAACAACGCATGTGTTATGATAGCCCAAGACTAGACGTGGGAATACATAATACATAACATTTGATATGTCATATTTCACTTTTCGCATGGCACTCCGCTCGCTTCGCTCGCTACGGATGCTCATGAAATGGACACTAGCCAAGGATACCCAAAATCAAGAAAAAACTGTTTAGAATAAAAAAAATTATAATAAAGCAACGGACCTCCAGGTGAGACCCAATCATCTACACCTCTCTATGACGAAGGCTCTAA
The DNA here is from genome assembly GCA_016904865.1 of Pissodes strobi. Lineage (NCBI taxonomy): Eukaryota > Metazoa > Arthropoda > Insecta > Coleoptera > Curculionidae > Pissodes > Pissodes strobi. The sequence continues at coordinate 3,664 of MU182531.1, read as the reverse complement.
CGACACTGATTGCATCGAGAAGACATGGCGCGAGAAATACTTTCCGTGACTGGCACCTCTCTAGACGCTAATGATTCTCTCGCCTTCCCTATATCATAAATTGCGGACACGCACGCGCCACGCTTTAAATCGATACTCGCGGTCCGTACGAGAGTATATCATTGTTTATTCTGATCTGTACCCACGGTCAATTTTAAGTGACCGTGGTCTGTAGCCATTGATTTGTATAGGAGTGGATAAGCAATAGCCGCCTGTCGCACTATTCAAAAGTGGCAACCTATGGGCGAAAAAATCTGTTTTAGTGCGCATGACAAAATGGACGCAAAATAAGAAAACGTAAACAAAGAAGATACCGTTTTGTCATGCGCACTAAAACACTTGCCGTCTCAGCAGGCATCGGTCAGGATCGAACTTGGCTTTTGTCTTTGCCGTGTTTTCGTTTTGACGGCGCGGCGTTTTGAGTTAATAATTCGAGTTTTTACTTTTTTTTTTACTTTCTTTGGACCTAGTGTCTGTAGTTGCTTAATTAGTTTTAGTTTAGTGGTTCACGTTTGTGGTTTGTGCGTACCCTATGTTGATTTTCGTTTAAATTGAACAATACGCACATAAACAATGGGCGACGCTACCAAAATAGAATCCCGAAAGTGTATGGTTGTGTTTTGTAGTAGTAGAGGCAAAATACCCAGGATTTCCTATTTCAAGTAAGTCTAATTATTATAAGTATTACTTATTTATACCTTATTGTTTGTTTCACTATGCTAACTGGGGCCCATTTCACAATCGGCAAGACTCCTCTACCGAATATTTGGTGAAATAATCACTTTCGAAGTCCGGGCCTGCCTATTTACCTTCACGGTGCAACAACTAGCTCCTACTAATTTTCTAATGCGCAAGTCCAAACAGAAATCTCTTTGTTTACTTACATTTCGCGGTCGTAAATTTGCCATGTTTGGTCATGATACTAGTTATTCCTTGTATCATGATGTTTGGTCTATTTATTGCTTATTCACTCCTATACAAATCAATGTCTGTAGCAGTGTATGACAACTCTGGGCTGTACCTAGACAAGGCCCAAGAATGATAAACTATAATTTAAAGTTCATGGACAAGGCCACCGATACCACGGCAAATATAACAACATACAACATGTGCCGTGCCGATACTATGGCCTTGACTTAGACGCTTGTAAAATTGTCAAGCTTTTCATAACAAAAGAAGACGTGACAAGTAGTGATACGAAACTATCGATAGTCTCGGCCATCGATAGTCGAATATCAAACCATCGATAACTATCGATAGTGAAAACTATTGACACTTAGAGAAAACCGTTTATTCTCTGGACTGGAAGGCATGGAATTTACCCATGTCAGTCAATCAATATTTATTCACCACTTTGGGCAAAATACGATGACATTGGCTTTGTCAACTTTCCAAAAACTAACTAACTAAAATCTAAAATCTAACTACATGCTACATGCTACCAAATTGCTAAAAGTTACACAAAAATAAAGATTTTTTTTACACTATAAAATAAAATACAAATATATGAACACTTAACATTACTAAAAGTACATCTCAAGAAAACATATTAAAATTTATCAACCGTATCCATCCCAGTCACAACTCTAAGTTTAAACGTTGTTGTAAAAATTAATTTTATCTGCTAAAAATTGGTGCCAAAATATTCATTTAAACTATAATAAGTTTTTTTCAGTTGTTAATTTGAGAAGACCAGGTGTAAATACTTTCATGTTTGTTTCATTTCTCAACCCCAAAGGTAAATGATTATAAATTCTGATTGGCATAATGTAAGAGCTATTATTGGCAGATGACAATCTGTATCTGTAACTTGGAATGCTAAGATCATTAATATTCCTCAATTGATAGGAATGAGGCATGTCACCAATAATCGAGTACTCACTCAGGTGTTTTTTAATATATAGGGCTGATTGAAAAATATAGATTGATGGAACTGTCAGAACATTGAGAGTCTCAAAAAGTTGTTTGCAAGAATGTCTGGAAGGTTTAAATAAAATATTTCGAATAATTTAACATTTAATGTCTTTAAAGTCCAATGAATTGCTTTTAATAGGTCTTTTAGTGCAGTGGTCAGATTCGCTGCTTGTGATTCGGCGACCCGGGCTCGATTTCCGTCGGTGGCAACACGTGCTTATTTATTTTTTAAAAAGTTATGCTTGTAAAAAGTTTTTTTCCTTCATTTTGGGCATGCCCTGGGTTAGTTTTGGTTAGTTTTTGTTGGTTGCGCCTGCGTAGTGAGCGAAGCGAGCATGCGTAAAGTGAAATATTGGACATTCAACAAACGTTTATGCTCCGAAGATTGTCGAGTACAACCGAGTGTAACGAGAAATAAACGGTATCATCTAGCGAACAGCCATAGTGACAATTGGGTGGGCGGGACTTGGTTTGTTTGCTATTTAGAGGGTTTGTTTGCTATTTTAGACTGTCCAATATTTCACTTCACACATGGCCCTTCGCTCGCTATGGGGGCACAACTAAGCAAAACTAACCCAAATTGAAAAAAAGAAACAAACATAACCTTAAAAAATATATAAAGTCTTGCCACTGAAGGGAATCGAACCCGGAGCATCATATCACAAGCACAGCATGTAATCACTAGACCTGTTGGAAGCAAGTGACAACTGACTGGACCGTGAAGACATTCAAACAAACCCTCTAAATAGTAAACAATCCAACTACTATCGATAGTTATCCATAGCGCTATCGATAGTTTCGTATCACTAGTGACAAGTCATTGAGTCATGTCATTTGACATTTGACAATGACAAGTGGATATTTTTTATTTTTATTGATTTTAATTTTCTTCTGTAGAACAAACGGTCCTAATCATAGTTAAAACACTAAAAAAAAGAAACAACATCAATTATTATTAATATTACGTCTATCAATTTGACAAATAATATGAATAAGGGTATACAAGACTTCATAACTCCTCTGGAAAGGTTGCCAAATATAGTTAAAGACGAGAATTATTCTGAGTTTGATCGACTTAATGAATCTTGGATTAAAAAAGAAGAGGATCATGCTGTGTATGTAGCAAATTACTTATTACTTACCGGATTCTCTCATTCATTGCCTTAAATGCAAAAGAATGATCCACATCTCGTAAACAAGTTGATAATTTTGACCAGGGTAGTGTTGAACTAATGCATCAACATTTTATTGAACTAAGCTCTCAAATCGAGGATATCACTAGCATGGTACTTCGTAATCGGTGCATAGGCACATTCTTTTTCTCATATATGAAGACGATATTTTAACTGTAGCATTAAATCTAGCACTGTGACTACTCACTGAAGACACTGCTATGGTTTAATTTTTCTATATGTTAGGAGTACAGTTTATTTATTTATTTATAATGAATTGCCTTAAGATAGTTGATATTTAACTTAAAACTAATACAAACTTGACAATCGCCAGATGCTGAGCGCCTGATTTGGTGTTACCAGAATGTATCTAAATCTGTCAAAGACTGTCACGATATATTTTAAATTGAGGGAGTTGCCTGCTGATAACCCTGAATTCTCAATGTTCTTGGGTGTGTGTTTGTATCCTGGGTTAACCTTTAACCCTTTAAGGACGGATTTAATTTTCTTATTGGTTTTTAGCTTCCAGCTAAAAATTC
>MU182530.1:300306-330403 GCA_016904865.1 Pissodes strobi | reverse complement strand
GAACAAGACAACACAACTCCAAATCTACGGAAAGAAAGCGAGAGTTGCCTAGTAAAGGTACCTAAACAAGTCGATATTCCGAAAATAATTTCGCGTTACTCGTCGCAAATTTCATGAAATTATACCCGATTATTTTAATAAACTACGAGCCTGTTTCGGCCAGTTAAAAATGTTAAAAGTATCAACTGACAAAAATAAAGTAAGCTGAATCTTAGATTTTGAGTTACGAGAATAAAATAAGTTAAGTTTTAGTTTTCGACTTATTAATTGGAGCAAAAAAAATGATCTTAATTAGCAAAAAATAATTTAATTAAAGCTTAATTCTGGAGCAAAGAAAATTACAGTTTGGGGTATCTTCGTCAAAATAAAATAATAAAATAAGCTGCACGATTTTGTCAAGAATAAAACCCCATAACATATATGATCCTTACGTGGCTACATAAGGGAAAATTACCAATTCTGCCATGGTCCGCCATTTAGTCCAGGAAAACTCTTACTTTAACATTCAAACTTAACTTGGTGCACGTTACACCGTTTCACAATAAATATAGTTGTCTACTTTACTTTACAACTTTTATACACTTTAAAACGATCCAATAACCAGCTAATTTTAAAGAAATATTATGTGCCTTATTTCGTAGGTAATTGATATTTACCAAAATTTATGAAAAACTTTTATTGCGGTAGAAAAATGCTAGATATTAAATTAGGACCTAATTATAAAATATAATTTAAAGAAAAATAGGAGGTACTAGAAACCCTTTAAACATGGAACGCAAAAAATTTACCCCTATGTTAATTATTACAAATAAAAACAGCAAATAGACATCATGAATTGGAAAGAAATAATATTAAATTTTACCGGCATATTGTTATTCATTTTATACGCGATGGACGAGAAAATTCCAAATACAGAGCCTGGTCGAATATCAAATGTACTCACTATGTTTAACCATATCATGTTGACAAATTTTTCATTAACTGACTGAAACAATCAATTCAGTTTCCGGCAGAAATTATTCGAAATAAATTGATAGATTTTTGTTTAATTGCTTCCCGAAATTCGCCAATTTTATATAAAGCTGTGTACGAAACTTAATATGAAATTAAATATATTGTGTTACCTGCAGTATATTACTCAAAACAATTCGTTAATCTATAAATATTATTTCTTACATCGATTTTTTATTTAAAGCTAAGTATTTTGGCCAGTGTCCAGTAGATTTGTTAAGAGTGACAGATGGTTATTTAGAAAACATAAAACAAGTTGATATTTCCTATTAGCATTGGTTAATGACTTGTCGCTTTAATTAACTCACTTCCTAATAATAATGCATTATTTGAACCAGAGGGCATTTGATAATTCAAATATAGTTCAAGATATGTCCTGATGACTATTTTCCTCATCTATAAAAATCGCCATAACAAGGATGTAATTCTCAACGAATTACAATGATACTTCGATCAGAGGTCAAAAATAATAGCGGTAATTCAGCAAAATCATTCTGCTAAAATGCCGCAATTTGAGGGGGTTGTTGAAGAAGATCTAACAATAAAATAGCAAGCAGTATTCCTAAAAATACCATAAAAAAATCAGAACTTTCTATGGAAGCAATGTAGTCCAGATTGTTTCTAACATTGCGGTTATATCGAGTAATATTTCTCTTTGAATCTCGTTGACACCACAAAGTGATCACGTTCGAGTGAACCAAGGAACTTAATTATTATTGGAAGTTTTGTTCTATCCAAGATACATAGTAATATCGGCTTTTAATTCAGCGAGATAATTCAATAAAAAAATTTTATTCACTTTTATTTACCTTTATGCCTCAAGTAACTGAGTAAAATTTCTGACTATTAACAGTAGACAGTTCTAGTCGTAATATTTAGTTTAGCAGACTAGAATATCGGGAAAAATCGTCATCTGATTGATCTGTGTTTTGCCTTGAGTAATAAACCAACTTTCGATTTACTGAATTTGCCTCTGTTTCTATTTACTGAATTTGCCTGTGTTATTTAATTATTCCTGTATTACCCGGATAGAAGGAAATCAGGACGATTAAAGAAGGTGGGTACTTTGATTTAATTCATTTGCCCTCTATGTTTGAAATGTTTTGACTTCATTGGCTTGCTATAGATACTACAGTTTAATCTTGACTTTATCGTTAATCATTTTTTTGCGTCTCACTATTTAATTTTTAATACTGGCCTACTTACTTGCCTTTCATAATTAAATTAACTCTCTAATTATTAAATTAATTCTCGGTTATTATTTTATTTGCTCGGATTGATTAAATTCAATTCAACTTAATTAAATTAATTTCGAATTTATTTAAGTAATTCTCTCTTGGTAGTTGCGGAGCTTAGACTAAAACGAGTGCCACATTTCAGCTTTGGGGTACTTATTGTTTGTGCCTTCTAACAACCCACCCTATTCTCCGGCATTAGAGCTAGAGCCTATTTGCACGCTTTGAAGACGATTCGTTCTTGCTTACGCATCTGCAAATTCACTTAATTTTAATTTTTTCTTATTTGATATTATTCGCCATCGGTCTCTTCTAAGCCGAGGTGAACGTTTGTGCCAATTAGAAGAAAGAAAAAGCGTGGCAAAAGTTTCATCTTCCTTGAAATACAACTAACTGAAGATGTTAGTGGTTAGTAGTCAAAAGACACCTGAGGGCTTACAGGAGAAGGTATTTTTTGTACTATCCGATGAATTGGCCTGAGGCGGTGGAGAGAATGCAACTGGGCAAATGTCATTTTCAAAGAAGAAAGAGATAATAGTGGTCAAAACAACGGATGCATGCAGTAGTCAGGAAAACTACTCCAGGCTAATCTAAACAATGCGCTTCATCTAAATGGCTTGTTGCAAATACAAATAATTGTAGCTGTTGTCTTATTAGATTGTATTTAAAGCTTTTGGAGAAACGTGGAGTTATTCAAAACAACCGACTTTTCTTAACTGTCAATGCCTGATGGAATATTAATGACTTGTGGTACAAAAATTATATCTTTGGAATAAAATATCAAAATGGACAAATAAACAAGCAGTGATAGTAAGACGACACCGAATGAACACCATTTGTTAAGAGCTACAACTGAGTCGAAGTACGCAAAAAGTGAGGTTGAAGAACAAAATTTGATAAAAATAACTAGTCACACAAGTGCGAAATCTATTTAAAGCTATTTGCAAATAGACACGGAACACCACAGAACCATCATTGATAAAATGAAAGGAAACCAGGAAGCTGCATCAATAGCGATAAGCTGGTACCAACCAGCCTTCCCTGTTGTAAGAAAACCATAACATTAAAAATTATAGTAAATGTGCTTTTTATTTGTAATTTAAAATATATGAGTTTTTTCAACTGCGAAACAGAATCACATTTCAAGTTGAGAATGTAATACTATCAGCAGATGTAACTAAATAAAATCCCACAACAATCGCACATATTAAGAAGAATGTGACAAAATCAGACAAATGTTGCACGTCTAATATGTCTTCAAGGCAAAAGACAGTCAAAACCAAAATTACAAGCTATTTAAAAAATGTAATTAGGGTCACAAGGTATTCTATGTGCACCTGAAAAAATATATGACATTTACAACAATAAGCCGAAAGTTCAGAGAACAAAATTAATGTTTTCAATTTTCAATCGACTCCATAAGAAGATGGATAAAAAGGATATACTTTAAGTGGAAAAAATGCAACAACAGAAAATATTTAATGCGCTTATCAGACATTATACATAAAAATCGACTTTGTAAGGGAGTCCTTTAAGAGAAAAATTAAGGTCCCGAAGATTTTACTCGACTTTTCATAGACGCGAAGGAGATCTTTAGCCAGGGATTATTTCGTAACAGCAGGCAAGATTGGGTGCTATGACCCTTTAAAGTCCCTTCAGTGCAGCGCCCAAAAAGTCACAGTGATGCAATATGAGCCTACGTAGGAATGCAATATATTAATTTAGTGGATTTTAAGGATGACAAAATAGAATAATATAAAGCTCATATTGCTTCGCTGTGAATTTCTGGGGGACTTTAAAGGGCCGTAGTTCCAAAACCATCCGATTGACTCCGACATTTTTATATTTTAAAATATACTGCAAGAGAGAATTTGGCTATCACAATGCATTTAGTGCGTGGTACTTTACTTAATGAAATTTATATTTTATAAACATTTTTATGTTTAAGAGAATATTGGTTAAAATGAAGTTATCTCTAATTTTTGCAGGTCATCGATATATTGTGGTCCACGCTAGAACAAAAAATGGCTTCATCAAAAGTGGGTTAAAGATAGAGGATTATCATGACAACATGCACTTTGTTTGGTATTAATCCTAGAGCCTTTGTTGGACCTTATCCGGCACATAGCCTTAATTTAGTCGTAAATGATGCTGCAAAAAGCGCTTTTGAAGTAACACATTTTTTGACATTATTCAGGAATTATATGTCTTTTTTCGGTCTCAACCCATCTATAGGATATTCTAATGAAATAACTTCATAAGCTAACAGTAAAGCCGCCATATGATACCCGGTGTGAGAGTCAAATTGATGCTATCAAACCAAATCTAAATCTGAATTAGAATGAGTTTATAGTGATAAATCTAGGGATAATGACTCAAAAATCTTGCAAGGTCCTTAATTAAAAAAATAAAATCTTTTAAATTTATATGTTCATTAGTTGTCTGGTACAATATTTTATCAAAAATAATTGTAGTGTGTAAGATAATGCAAAAAGCTTGTATTATTTTGCCACAATCTGTGCGAATGTTAAAAGAAACTAAAATATTTTGAACCGACATTAGATCTGAAAATGGTTTTACAAGACATTCTTAATGAAACCAACAAAAATTGCCGAAGAATTAGACTCCGAAATTTGTTTTCCAGCTGTTCAATTAGTTAGACTAAACTGCTGCGGCGCGCGGCGTTCGAAGCGGTAGGACTGGTATTTGTGTTCCCAGCAAAAAGAGCACTGCGAGCCTATAATTTCGTTCAACGCGTAGCTCGAACAGAATTTAAATAAACATACTTACTTTTCGTTACTTCGTTTACCGTGTTTAATATTGTCTATTGGTCAATTAGTCTGCTTTTTATCCATTGGATAATTAGTAAAGACTCATATAAGCCTAGTGCACTTATATTTCTAGTCGCCGGGGACGCCGGCAACAACCCTCACCAGCCCTGCAATGACGCACAGGGAGGACGATGCCTCCTCTATCCGATCAGAGGATATCCCAAACAGCATCCCTAGCGAAGACATAATTAACCGTTCTGCATATATCTATAGGCGACTATGCAAAACTCTAACAGAGTGTAAAATTTGTGCTGAAATCGCACCTACGCTTAGTTCGATATCTAACATGAACACGGAAGAGATTATGCCTAAATTAAACAAGGGAATAGACCACCTAAAACTGAAACATGATTTACGTCCCTCATTTGGTAGAAGAAACATTAAAGCCAAAATCGACACGGGACGAAACCCACAAAAACGATAAAAAACACTCGATGATAGCTCTGATATGGAGATCGAGCAAAACCTAGAAAAAGAAGCGCTAGAAAAAGCCTATGCGACAACCGTTCAGTAACCTTAACCTTGAACAAGGTCACCGCAAATGAGCAGCAGGATTCTGCGCTCCTGATACCTCGAATGGACAAAGATGGATTTAAAATGCCACCAAAGACCATTCCCTTCAAAAAGAACGTGAGGGAAGTTAAGCTGGACTTCGGCGGACCCTCGGGAATAGAAACCAGCAACCAATTCGAGACACTCTCGGATTTAGAAGACGACACGCAAAGTGTAAACTCGTCATCCAACGTTAGCAGCAAGCCTAAAACCGCAAGCCGCACTAGCACGCGCATTAAACAAAAAGCACAGGCTATACTAAAGACCAAACAAGGGCCGCCACCCCCCGTAGTTATGGAGAGTAAGCTTAAAGCCCATTCTGCATTATTGACTGATATGAAAAACATGCAGATCCAAAAATTCACAATGAAATATGCAAGAAATAGTAGCGTATTTTATTTTGAGCAAGAAAAGGATTGGTTAGTTTTCAATAGAGTTATGGACAATGAAAACATCAAATACCACTCCTACGCCGAAAAAAATCAAAAGACGAGGGCGTATGTCCTCCGTGGCCTGGACGGCGATATTCCCGTAAGTGAAATCAAAAAGCATATAACCGAGGAATATCGATATAACATTAAGAACGTGTTCGAAATGAAAAAGACGCGCGAACCGTTATATCTTGTAGTCACCGAGGCGTCAATCACTCTAAAGAAAATACAGCAAGATATCCACACTATAAAGAACATTAGAGTAACATGGGAACATCGAAGAAACACACGACCAATCATGCAGTGCAGAAGATGCCAGGGCCATGGGCATTCTATGTCCTTCTGCACGAAGAATTTCAAATGTAGTAAGTGTGGCCAAGCGCACAAAATAACAGCATGTAACAGCATCACAATTAAATGTGCCAATTGTGGTGGCCCACACCGAGCAATCGATTTAGATTGCCCGGTTTATTTATTCAAACTAAATCAACTTCAAGCTAGCAAACAATCGCCTAAGCAATTCAAGCCAGCTCCCGCGCCCGCCACGTTGGCCTGGCAGGGGCGCGGGCCTTCAGGGAATCAAGGCCGGGGTACAAAAAGAAGCGACCCACAACCGCAACCCCAACAGCAACGCCAGCCACAAAGAGGAAGAGCACCACCCCAAGAGGACTATGACAAGGCCTTCCCTGACACTTTAAAGGCCTCGCAACAAGCGAAACCCGCGCCGCAAAATATAGGGGTAAGTGGCAATGCACACAATATGTTGACAAACTTAACCAATGTAGCAAATAAAATCAATTCTTTAGTCAACATTTCCGAACTGTATTTTGCACTTGATGAGTTTAGTAGCATGCTAGAAGCATGTAACGGAGACAAAGTGAAGATATTGCAAGGCACCTTGCAATTCTTTACCTCCGAAATCCATAAATACAACATATAGATGGCTTGTTTTCAATGTCCGTTCTTAATATTTTATCCTGGAACTGTAATGGTATTAGAGGCAAACTTGACGAATTTAAGTATTTTATGTACAAATCCAATTTTCAGATTGCTTTCTTGTTAGAATCGCGACTTCCACCGAATTTTAAAATTAAAATTCGTAGTTATTCAGTCGAACGATTCGACAGACCAATCAGAGAAGGGGGAGGCGTGGTCTACCTGATACACCGGTCGCTTAAATATAAAAGACGGACCCGTATAAGGTCGGTCATTGAGCATTGAGAACGTGAGCGTCGAGCTCGAAGGTGGCCTGTGTATCAGCGGCGGGTACGCTCCCCCTGATCTACGTATTTCCCAAGCAGACATCCTAGCTTTTCTCGAACCGGGCAAGCAATCTACTTGAAGGCAATCTGGAAGTCCAGTATCTAAGAACAAATGAACCCACTTACTACAGTGAACGCTATATCCCTTCATACTTGGACGTGGCGTTTGCACGAGGGGTAACAGGCGCCGCACGACCTGAGGTCATAGGCGATCTCAACTCGGATCACCTTCCAATTAGGATGAGTCTAGCTAACGCTAGGCGGCCGGAAGCCAATGAAATTGAGACAATTTCATACAAAAATCTTGATTGGAGGGTGTTTCAAGTGAGATTAGGCGACCTAACTGTCATCCCGAGGCAAATTGATTCCGTTCAAGGACTGGAGAGTGAAGTGAACACTTTTACCCAAAACATACAGCACGTCAGAGACGCATTATGTCCGAAAGTCAGGAAGGGGCCGTTTACGGAATCTCTTTCTGACGATATCCTTCTCCTCATCAATCTCCGGAATTGAGTTCGACGCAGGTGGCAAAGGAGCCGCGCTGTAATCGATCGGCTAAGGGTGAATGCACTAAATGCCCAAATCAAGGAGAATATTCGTACACACAGGGATGCGACTTGGATGGACTTCGTGAATGGGCTCGGCACGGGAGATGGCTCCCTGTGGAAACTCGCGAGACAGGTTCGCAGAGGCCCAACTGACATCCCCGCGATTCGCCATGGCGGCGAGGATGTATTGACCGATCAGGCCAAAGTTGAGGCCTTTGCGGACTTCCTTGAGGGCGTACACAGGGAAGCACCGGACACCGAGCCATTGCACGCCCATATCACGGAGTTCATAAGGCCGTTCTCGAACAGCAAATTTCCGATTCCGCCCCCTGTAATGAATAAACTTCTTGTCACCCCGTCCGAGCTGCGCAAGGTTCTTAGCCATCTGCCCAAGAATAAGACTTTGGGGCCTGATACCATCCCTTATATTCTCCTCAAAAACCTACCCAACAAAGTCCTTGTACATTTTATGCATATAGTGAACGCTATGCTACGCTTGCAACATTTTCCTAGTTCGTGGAAGATCGCGCGGATAGTACTGTTTCCTAAACCCGGGAAAGACTTGAAGCTGACGAGCTCGTACCGCCCAATCTCATTGCTGAACACAATGAGGAAAGTTGCCGAAAAGCTCATACTGACCAGATTCAATGAGGCCGCCCTGAGCCTCCGTATATTGCCGGACTAACAGTTCGGTTTTCGCGGTGGGCATGGCACTAACATGCTTGCCGCGAGAATCGTGCATGACATATATGAGGGGTTCAATGAAGGGCATTGCACCGCCTTATTGCTTCTGGACATTGAGAGGGCGTTTGACCGAGTATGGCATAACGGCCTGTATTATAAACTTTTTGTAAAACACGGCTTCCCGCTGCATCTGGCAGCTTTGGTCGTGTCATACTTGGCCGGGCCCTCCTTTTCGGTACGCATCGGCAACTCAGACTCAACCTTGAGGCCGATTCAGGCCGGTGTCCCGCAGGGAACAGTGCTATCACCGCAGCTATTCAGCTATTACATAGCAGATGTTCCCTCCCATCCTCACTCACCCTTGGCATTATATGCCTACGATACCGCCCTCTATTCTAAAGCCCCCAGCGCGCAGGAGGCGGCAAACAACATTGCTGCCTATATGGCACTGATCAGTCAGTATCATACCAACTGGAAGATTAAGTTAAATGCAGCAAAAACCGAAATGGCCATTTTCATCCGAAAATACAAAAATACTGAAGCCCTTCCCATTCTGATAAATAACATCCCCATCCCTCCCAAATCCAAAGTAAAATACCTAGGAATCATGCTTGATAGGAGGCTGACGTTCATCGAACACGACTCCTATATCAGGAATAAAAATTTCTTAATTTGCGATCGGCTAAGGCCCCTTATTAGGCATGGTTCCTTCCTGAGTCCTGCCAATAAAATAACCCTCTACCTGTCAATAACCAGACCCTTCATCATGTATGGCGCACCGGTTTGGAGTTCTATCTCGGATCTTCAAATGCAAAAGCTGCAAGTCAACCAGATCCGGCATTTAAGGGCTGCCTTTTCGGCGGGCAGGTATACTAGAACCGCAGATCTGCACGCGTGGTCCCACGTCGACTATGTCAGGGAATATGTGGATAAACTCGCGTGCAGATTCTTCGAGCACGGTATCCGCGGCTCGCCGAAGACCGCCAACATAGCCGACGCAAAATTCGATCCGAATCATAGAGCCAAACACGGGCCCATACATAGGAGAACAACATTCTTTTACCTCGATCCTAGATCTCCTTGAATAATATCCCCAATTCCCAGAAATTCCCACCCTCACTCACCCCTAAAACCCACCCTGCTACTTTTCGGTCAAACGAAAGTAGCAAGAGCACAGAAGGTGCCCATCCCGCACAATCGATACTATCCCAAAGTAAGCTCCACCCACTATGACCCAAAAAGCATGGTGGGTGGGGCTTGCTAAGGGACTTTTACGCCGTATAAATATGGCCCGGCTAGCAGTCCGACATCAGTCGTACCACTGCAGTCACGCCGTCTCTGCGCTCCTTGCTCCGGCAAGCGTAGCATGGCTACACTTCGTCAGGAATGCTTCTAACAACTGTTACATTTCACTCCTCATTAAAGCTATCATCGATAGCTTTAAACACGTATGAATGTAAGAATGAATGAGAGTATGAAAGCGTGAGAGTAAAACCAGTGAACCGTGACATGGGGTTTTTCAAAGTGCTTTTTCCCCATATTTACCTTCCCTCATCCTCCTTCCCCATTGAAAACAAGCCACCTAGCTCTATTGCCATCTGTTTGTAATGTCTTACCGTAAATCACTTGAAGGGCATCGCCCAAGTAAGTCTGACGTCAACTATGCATTGCCACTTGCCTGTTGTAAATATAGACTGGGCAGTCAAACAGCCCTCTTTGCGCGCTTTATATCTGTGTGAGGTACGTAGAAGCATCTATTGTAAGATGCAGGCGTCCCGCCAGCAATGTATTGTGTAGTATTAGTTTATGTAAGTGTCTAAAACTCTGTTTTAATGAACCAAATAAATGTTATTGATTGATTGACTAAGGAAAAGAAGGATTTTATTTTTGAATATGATAATATAAAGATGAAGCCATCGAATCTCTTGAGCTAAATTTCAAGATTCATTTTTATTTTTACATTCTCGATATTGCAGTTTCAAAACTAGATGAAAGATTTTAAGGTTTCGAAAAACATATCGAATCTTTTGGCTTTTGAAATAGTTTAGGTGCATTCACTAAAGATGACATAATGAGATATTGTAAGAACTTCGAAATTAAATTAAATGACCCGGCAACAAAAATATGGATATAAATGCAATTCGTTTTTACAATGAGATTGACACATTGTCAATTTACATTAATAATAAAGAAAATATGTCGAGAGGTGTTAACATCTGATCATTAAGATTTGCAAGGCATCTTTCCTAATTTATTTGCATATTTGCATATATTTTTAACTATGCCGGTCACTTAACTCATGGGGAGCGATCATGTCCGAAATTAACAATTAACAAAACCTACTTAAGATCTGCTATGAGCCAATCGAGGTTTTCGATTTTAGCAATAATGAGTATCGAAGAAGGTATTTTAATTTAGATTTAACCGATTTAATTAGAAAATTTGCAATTAAAAAGGCAAGAAAAGTCATCTAACCCGTTTAGCTTTTTGCATTTTTTTGTTTTCTTTTAGCGGCTTAAGTATATTAATTTTATTTTAATTACTTTTTTATTTTATGTATTTGTCAATAAATAATTATTATTATTTTAACTTTAAAAAATATTTTTTTATTAATTTTCCCAATTTGAAATGGGATAGGCCGGACAAGTGCATCACACACCACAAAACCTGCATTGAAATTATCCAATTATTTCAATAAGTTCTAGTCAAATTTTATGAAAATGCTATAGATATGCGACTATTATTGTGAAGTTTTGTGCAGATTCCAAAATCTAATGAAATATTGCTGCAACGCTCTTCCATCCTCCACATCTCAAATGCGGCTGGAAATTCAAATTCCCCCTCCCCTCCACGTACCCCGCTAAACCAAATTCTGGCTACACTAATGACCCGGCACATTTAGTTCTTGCACCCGAGTGGCAGATGTCCTAGGCCCTGACAACATGAACAGGATAAATTTTGAAAACTCTTTTAAAACTCAGCTGGCCCGAATCTTCCTCCAGCGTGTTTAATATAATCATGGGCAATGCAGGCTACTATACTGGTCGATCAGAAGAAATTCCAAGTAACTCTTAGACCAAGCAGGTGCTAATTGCCCTTCCTGTGGATCCATTCGGCTTTGTCTACACATAATTATCGCTAAGGAAAATGAAAATAAATTAGATCGTCTTTCTATATGTAATTTTGGTAGCCTTAATTTGCAAGGACGCTTATAAATAGATTATGCATGAACAGGTTTAGACTCTCAATCTTTCTGCTATTTGCCTCTTTCTCATCAAAAATTAATTCATTCGTCGCTAATTTTCATCTATTGAATATTGGCATGATAAAAAAAACGGACCAGAGACTCCAATTAGGTACAAAAACCGTAAATGCAACGGACGTTGACGGTAGACATACAAAACTAGACGTTTAGTTTGAATCGATATAAAGATTTATCTGACGCTGCTGGTCGGTGACATGACGTTGACGTTCCATAAAACAGATGCTTTACGGTATAAAAGTATTTTAATTTTTGTTTTCCTGATGAATGCTAACAACGCCGATATAAATTGATATAATTTATCATTAATCACTGTAAAATTTAAATGTTAATCAAGCCAACTATTGTTAATATATTGATTTGGTACGCGATATATCTTAAATATATTTAGCTGTTCAAATTGAATAATTTATATTGTAACAATTATTTGATATAAAGCCTTTTGGAAATATAATAATTATTGTTTTCACTAAAATACAAAAAATTATTATTTTTGTGTATTATGTAAAAATATATATTGTTTAAATGCTGACTGTAAATAGATTATTTTATTCTAGTCCTAGTCATTTCTTGTAGGTAAGTTTCAAGTACTTTTGATTAGTTTGTGTTTTCGTTCAGCTTGGGTTAGTTCTGATTAAGTTGTGTGATTACAATGTTGTTTAGCTTTAGTAAAATTCATCTTGCTCGTGTTACTTTGAGTTAGCTTTGGTTATCTCAAGCAAGCTTAGCTCTCATATAATTTTTTTTTTTTGAAAACAATAGTTTTTATCTTATCAACTTGATTATCGAAAATTGCTCTCCACTGATAACAAAGTATAGCAAGTTGATTTATGTAAAATCTAACTATACTTACTTAATTTGGCTTAGGTTCCCTTTAACAATATTTCTTTCAAATTTTTATATTGTCTTAAAATAACATTGGTAAACCGTCTAAATATATATGCATCAATTGATATCCATTAAGGATAAAGCTCCATTATAGTCAAAAATATATAATTATTTTTTTTAGTTAAATAATGAGACTATGTAATGATTTTCTTACAAATTAAAAGCACAAAATTCGCAAATATTTGGTTTTTGTCTTTGCTGAAAACCATAAGTAAACTGTTATCAGCATATATATAGTCGAGTCACAATTGAGAGTTATGATCATGAGGAGGTTATTTTAAAATGGAGTGAGTGCAAATTTAGAGAATTCAGTAAGAACACCTTGGACTTATTTCTAGAAACAGGCCATATAGGCCTAAATAGTCATCAATTTCACGACACAATCAACAAACAAACAAATCTTTACAA
Source organism: Pissodes strobi (assembly GCA_016904865.1). Lineage (NCBI taxonomy): Eukaryota > Metazoa > Arthropoda > Insecta > Coleoptera > Curculionidae > Pissodes > Pissodes strobi. The sequence goes on along the minus strand of MU182530.1, from coordinate 317,291 downwards.
TTTTACAGAATAGCGTTTTATATTTTTTTACGATTTTCGATTTGGTGGTAACAAAAAGCTGTTAAAGTAAGCGTATTGCGTTTTAGCTGACTGCCCTAAATCAACCCATTAGACAGTAGCGGTCTCATTATTCTAGTCAAATTTAAAATCCCGTAAATGTTCACTAGCCAGAATAGATATGTTTGTATAACTTGAAATCTATTAAAAATTGAGTTACGCCAGTTTGTGGTTTTGTAGAGCTGTATTTTTAAGATTAAACTCAACTAATCTCAATGTGTAATTTTTTTGTTACGTCAAAATGGATAATTGTATCTCATAATAATAACACAAAGTTTATTTTAATTACTTGCCTAAGAGTATTATACCCAACGTATACATTTACACAACACTATAAATAATAACCATTTATGATAATGACACAATAGGTGCTTCATTTTCGTAATACTAAATAGATACAGCATGCAGTTGAAGACAATTATAAACCGCGACGTTAGTTTCACTACTATTCAATAAAGGGTTAAGAGTTCAGTTCATACTTGGCAACATTATCTTGATAACATAATAGCTTATATTTCTTGAGGTAAACAACCTTACATTTAAATATAAACATATTGTCTTGATATGCTGTATTTCCCGGCTTTATCTAAGTAATCTCAGTATTAGTAAGTCGATAATTAGCGTGATATATATGAAGAAGTTGTACCAAAGTAAAACATATGCATGCTATTGACAAGAGCCCTCGAACAATGGTTGTACTATGTTGCAACTATATACGAAGTTTTAACTAATTTGTATATACCGCCTGGCCTTCTATTTAAGGAAAATTATTTATTATAGGCCTTTTAACTAATCGCTTGGTTATGCCATTTTTTACGTTATTTTAAAAGTTATATTTAAGTATCTTAAATTACACCTGTAATATTGTTTTAAGTGCACTTAAAACCAAGCAAATGAGCACGAGAGATTTGGCAGAGCGATATGTATTTTACCATTTTATGTTCTACTTGCGATATTTTTGATATTTGGATTATTAGGTTCCGCATGGACGTTTTTTTGACCTGATGATTAGTTCAGATCACAAAAATACTGAAATAAAATTGTTTGTTGTAGATAATATGTTTTCTATTTGCGTGGCAGGCTAAATTTTTGAACTGCCTCTCAGAAAACAAAACTGTTTCACTATGAAGAGGTAAACTAAATGTTTTATTTTGAAATTAACTTTTCAATTTTATATCATTATTGTCAAGTTTTCCACCAGATTATATCTAAGTTATTTTTTAAGCTTTTCGGCTTCATTCTTCCTACTTTTTCTCAACCCATATTTATTCACTCCTGAAAGTAGGTCTCTTCCATATCTGTTTTTCTGTTCTCATCCACTGCCTGCCAGCTATGGTTCGTATGTTATCGACTCATCTTTTGAGTGGAAAACCCACCCTTTTCTTCATTACTCTTGGTCTTTCATCTGTTAGTTTTTTAGTTCACCTGTCTTCAGCTTGTCTGGCCACATACCCTGCCCAGCGCCACTTCATCCTTATTATCTCTTCTACCTTTGTTCCTCTCCTGATCCCATGTCTTTTTATGCTATCTCTCAGTGAGATACAGAACATAGATTTTAGCGTCGTTCTAGGTTTGTTAGCATTTGTTCTTGTTGATGATATGGTTTCCATTCCATAGGTATTAACTGACAGGATACATGTGTTGTAAACTTCAGTTTTTAGGTTTATAGGTATTGTACAATTTTTAAATATGTAACTCAGTTTGTCAGAAGCTGCTCACGACAGTCATTATTCTGGCCTTATTGTACTTCATTTTTAAACCTATTTTTGTTGACGCTTCATTCAGTTGTTGCAACATTTCGCTCAAGTTGCTGCAACAATTAAAGCAATGCCATCTGATGCATATCTTAAGATATTCAGATAGGATCCGTCCATGTTAACGCCTTTCCTATCTCATTCTACCTTTATTGAAACATGTTCGAGTGTGAGAGTAAAGAGTTTGGGTGATAAGATCGCCTTCTTTCACACCGCGCAAATTTTATTCGCAGTGTTCGATTCCTCCATCTTAATATAAATAGGCTAAATAATCTGAACATATCCATAATCAATCGTTGCATTTTTTAGGGAACTTAATAGAGCTTCTGGCTCTACAGAGTCAAATGCCTTTTAAAAGTTCACGAAGACCAAATATGTTCAAACTATTTGCTCTATGCACTTTTCTATCAAGGTTCTGATAGTACTAAATCCTGTTCTTAAGCCGGCTTGTTCCATAAGTTGGTAGAGATCTAAGTTTGTTTTGAATCTCTTATTTATCATTTTTGTGTAGAATTTATTAATGTGTGATTAAATAGACATAGTTCTATAATTCTTTAGATTGATATTGCCAGAGAAAAATGATTTTCGAGTTGTTTTTTCCCTTGACAGTTTTTAGCATGATATTTTATTGTGTTTTCCTGCATGAATAGTATTTTTTTTTGACTAATTTGTTCAATCTTTTAACCTTTTCTGATGTTTTGTCTTATCTTGTTCTTTGCTCACTAATCAACTTAATAGTGTTCTTCTCAAGCTGATCTCAGGGACTTTTCATTGCTTGGAAGTTTTTACTTTCTGAATTCCAACATATTGAATGGTTTGTCCTATTATAAGTATGCTTTATTGCAGAGAAGTTCAGATTTGTGTAAAATACTTCGATGGCTTGGCTAATGTCTTTTTTGTTTTCCTGTTATGTCTTCCTGATGTCGTGTTTTTGTAATTTTTCTTTTTAGCGTAATACTTTAATTTTGCAATTTTGGCTTATGGTGTTCTTCATGATCTTAGTATTGTGCTTTCCTTTATGATTAATATTTCTTTCTTAATTAGTTTGGGTTAGTTCTTTAAAGTTTTTGATCTAATCACTTAATAGCATTCTTCTTTAAGTTGATATTGCCACATTTTCTAAAGAGAAAACTGATATCAGGGATGCTCCATTGCTTGCAACTTTTTCCAATATGAAATCCAACATGTTGGATGATTTTCCTATTATAAATATGTTTTATTGCAGAGGAGTGCAAATTTAAGTAAAATACTTCGATGTCTGGGCTAATGTTTTTTTTGTTTTGAACTGTTATATGTTCTTGATGTCGTGTTTTTGTAATTTTTTGGTTTTTTTTTTCGTTAACAATTTTAAACCATATGTGATATTTTAATAAAATTACAGAGATATGAGAATCACTTTCCATTGTATATGCCTTTCGTTTAAATCTTCAATAAAAATTAACATTCCTGCAATTTTAATGGACACAAAGAAAGCTTTTAAGATATTTTGTCATTTTCCTTTAAACGCAATTCTTCTAAACTTTACTTCAGGATTCGTATTTTCAAATGAGAAAACTGTTCTAAAATGTATTCTGAATACAAATTTTCAGTTACGCAACTTTATATGTTTAACACCACAGTCAGTGAAAGTGAAAGTAGTTTTCTTAAATAAATTATTTTTCCCACGTAAACTAAGACACTAGTAACCGAAACCATGCCAATCTATTTTGAAAAATATACTTATAGTGAAATTATATCAGAACAATAAAATTATTCAAATTTACAATAGTATAAAAAACTAAAAGGCAACATTGCTTCTGACAAAATTTTTTAAATTTGATAGGGTTGTGTTACACACTTCCGATTTAAAGTCTCTACGTTATAGTGGCAAATTTAAAGTCACAAAATACAGGGTTCTGACAGGGCTTCAGATATTGGAACTTGATTATGCCAATTCAGCGGAATACAGTACAAACTAAACTAGATTTTATGTTGCGGAACTCTGTCCTGCCAGCCATGCGTCCAATGGGTGCCTGAGCCTTTAATAGGTGTGTTTTTAGTAGGGCCGTTGTCAGCCTAAGGATCTACATGAACTTCTTCCTGCAATGTGATATCTTTAATGGTGATCACGTAACAACTGGCATAATTCAAAATTAAAATAACCCTCCACAAGCAAGTCTATTGGTTCAACATCTGGAGAATCAAGAAGACCCGAACTTCTTATCTCCTGCTTGGCCCTGTTGATACTATCCAGATAACCATTTCCATCAACCATATGATTTAATCCAAAGACTCTTTTCTCGTTTACTGATTCTAATACCAAATATTTTCTTGAGTCGCTGTTTAATCAGTTCTGTTAATTTCTTTTTTTCACAACCACTACAAGCATTTTATCCCCCTTGTTTCGTGAAACTTGTTCTACTAAGAAAACATCAGGCTGTTTAGTGTTCTGTAATTATTCTTCATACAAACATCCACTTATAGGATGACGTTGAAAATCTTCAAATATATATGTTGCACAGTGTGTGATATTTACTTGATATATCTTAAACATCTCAGTAGTCGAACTCGAACTGAAATAGATGATTTTAAAACACTAAATGCACTATAGTGATTTTGAAATAGGGCATTATAGTATTCTTTGCCATTAGTTTTTTAGGGATTCTCTTCAATGTCTTCAGGCTAATTTCCGTTCCGTTTGTAACATCTTGAGCAGATTTAGATTTTATAGCCTTTTTCCAAAGATGTTTCGGAAAACAGTCAATTACAACTAGTATATATACTTATACTTATTTAAATAAATTATTCTCTATCTTGTGAATTTATTTTTTTATTACAGATATATTTGCAGCTAGCTTCTCAGTTCTTTAGATTTTTCGTTTTTCTTACTATACGAATGTTGCTTTTAACGTCTTTGTGTTATTGACTTCTTTCATATAACATTATTTATATACACTTTTCATGCCTCACGTTATCTTTTCCGTTTCCATGTGTGTTTTTATCTTCAAGTAAATTTCTTACGGGTGTGCTGACACTACATGTTTTTCAAAAATCGTAGGAACATCAATATGAACATGTGGTTTATAAAATTTGGATCACTCTCCTACTCCAACCTCCTCTTAGAAGATCCAACACCTGGCGGTGTGAGGGCCTCCGTGAATTTGAAGAGGAAGAACATGAGGTTTGTGTCCTCATAGGATACTATTCCTTAAACGTGCATTTGCACCTTCTGCGGATCTTAGCTGTTTTGAAATTCAGGTGGTGCTTGGAGGACATTGGCTAGGATAAGAGACATGCACTTCAGAAGCTGCGTGTTGAATCCGGAGGACGTAAGAAAGATCCAGCCGAGGAAGCAGTGTGCTTTCGTTAAGGAGGCTGGGCTACAGCGCTGAATTGATATGCGAGTGCGTGGACACTGGGCTCAGACAGGTGGCTAAAGTGCAAGGGATTTCCCGCCGAATCATTCATGCAGCATTTTTAAGTATCGTTTTATAAATTAGAAATAAAATCCTGTAAGAATGATCTAGGTAAAACTCGGTGTTGAGTATGTGCCAAGATTTAATGCCTTAAATACTTGGTAATGTGTGTATCAAAGTACTACAGAAATTATGATAAAATATCTAAAATAAATTATATAGACAGCCAAAGTGGTCAGATCTATTATTTTGTATTACTCATTTAGAGCTTTCCTAGTATAATATATAAAAATGTGAACTACATATGCCTTTTTAGGAGTTCTGTTTATGATTATTCGCATTAATTACTTTCTATTTACTGGCTTTTATTATTAATACATATTAATAAAGTTTATTACTATTAGTATTATTGCAATGCATCCCACGAGAATATTCACTTACCGATGATATCAAAGTGAACGAGCTTTAGGGGAGCGCTTTCCGGGTTATCGGACCCCGGAGAAAGTCCGAGGATTACTCACAAACTTTTCGGATATATAATCTGTTACGAGTAGCGCTTCTGTCTGCATATCCTTATATAGATGTTCGCTGAAATTAATGTTTTCCTGTAGGTAACGATTTTGCATGCAAGCTTTGGTGCTGGGATGACTTCTTCATCTAGCATAGTTTTTCTTGAGGCTTTGCTTAATGAAATAAGATGAGCTTGATGTAGAAATACCGTACGAAAGCTTGATATAACAATTCTTCAATTGCATAATGGGAAAATGAGTTAATATTAAGGCAATTTCCAATAAAAGATCACTCACATGACGTGAAAATATTTCTCACATTATTGATACGAAAAAAAGTTGCTTGTAATTCTTGTGCAATAAAAATCAACTTCGGAGCAAAACGATTACATATTGCAGTTCAGCCTTAACTCATAACTCCTAATTAAAATTAATACTTAGGCCAAAAGTCATGTCTATGTGTGTCTGATCTGACCGCATGGTATTATCAGAAAATTAAATAAGCACGTCATTTTAGTCTGGGCAATAAAGACCATATAGAAATCCTACCGGAAAAACTCATGGTTGGTCTGGAAATAGGCTTACCTTATGTTTGTTGGGATGCTGATATGATTTTTTTACTTCCAATCAAAAATGTTCTTTTTTATTTTTGTTTCTCTTTTTGGAAAACAATACTTAAAAATTCGAAAAAATTTGCAACAAAAAAGTACCTATGGCCATGTGCCTTGAGCTAAGTTACTCAACTCAGCTTTAAAGATTGGAATTTAAAATTTTGCGATAAAAACCAAGAAAATACACACATAGAAGTACAAATGTGCAGCTGCACAAGATTGAATAATTCTGGGCCATGTTTGTACCCAATTGTACAGGGAAAGCCTTTATTTTCGGAAAAGCTAATACCTTCTTTATTTCACTTAAAATAATCTCATTACCTTAATCCACCTTATCTATATCTAGTTTCAGTTCTTATGGATCATCTTCATCCAAATCTTTGAAAATATCATCAAAGCATAAATTATTACACTTGAAGTGCATAATGCAACATTCCAATCCGGTTTTTTGCAGCCATACCAGACGCTACAGCCGGCAGGAGATAAGATTTAGAAGCTTTGGTGAAGCGAGAGACGTTAAAGTAGTGACAGCAGGAGTTCATAGCTAGTGAGAGGAAAGATGAAAGGGGGGGGGGGGGGGGGGGGGGGGAAGGAAGCGGGAGGGGGGGGGGGGGGGGGGGGGTGGTAGTCCATGAAACTCGACGAGACGAGAGATGCAATGTAGATTTCTTGGGAGTCGTTCGGCTAGTTTTAAAAGCCCGGCATTGCTACCTTTACAGATGTTTTGCACATGACTCTAGAACTTTATTTCTGTCCCAGCGATGCGACATAGGCTTCTTCCAAACGAAGCTAATTTCTTGGAAGGTAGTTGACTCACTTCTTGAAGCGATAACTGTACTCTTTCAAGGTACTTGAGACTTTCGCATAGTTGGGTCGGACATTGGCAGAGTTGATGTTCTGCGGTTTCAGTTGCATCATTCCAAAATCTGCATTGGTCGTCTTTTGCATTACATATTGCCTTTTTAGGGAGTATTTTACAGGGCAGTGTCCAGTTCTAATATCTGCTTCCTTATTCATGTCTAACAGCTGTTCTGCTGTTTTCGTAGAGGTGGTGATAAATCTTTTCGCCTGTCCTAGTTCTGTAGTGTTCTCTAGTAGAACGGCAGTTGGTCTTTTCCCCATTTGTTTAGTTCTTCGGTGATGTGGCTCTTCACAAGGCCACAGTAGGGCTCTGTACCATAATATGGTGTTCCAGCTCCTTCTTTCGCAAGGCAGTCTGCTTTTTCGTAGTCCTCTATGCCTATATGGCCAGAAACCCACATTAAAGTTACCTGGTTGCGTGTTGCTAGTTGTTTTAAAGTTGTAATGTAAGCATTCCCAGAGTAGCTTTGACACTCACTTGAAAGCTTTTAGAGCCGCCTGGCTTTCCGAAAATATGTAGATGTGCTTTCTGTGAAGTCCTTGTGTGAGGCACTCTTCTGCAAATATACCTAATTATTGCAAGCACTTCCGCTTGGAAGATGGTTACATATTTGCCTAGCGGTTTGGAAAGCTTACAGTTTGGACCTGAAATGCCAATCCTGCTCCTTTGACTAGTTTTGAACGATCTGTGTACTACAGCTATGCGTTATCGGCCTGAGGCAGTTTTTTACTCTCCCATGATTGGCGGTCATTAATATTCACTGCGAATGGCACATCTAGGTCCAACATGACCATCATTTGATCACTTGGTTTGCTGTCATTTTCCAGTTTTATTTCTTCAAAGATGCGCAGGTGACCAGTCAAATCTCCAGACATGAATTAGCCTATTTGAAATAGCCTGTAAGCACTGATAATTGCCTCTCTCTTCACACTGAGATGAAGAGGAGGCATATTCAGCAATACCTCTAAGGCCGCGGTAGGGCACGTTGACATTGCCCCTGTTATTCCCTTTGCACTTTATTAAGTTTGGTCCAAGCGGTGACCAGCTGGGTTTTTGGCCACCATACCAGCGAGGCATAGGTAACCATGGGCTTTAGAATTGTTTGGTAGATCCAATATACCATTTTTGGATTTAGGCCCCATGTCTTGCCAACTAGTTTGCGATATGTCCAGATTGCCGCTGTGGCTTTAGAGATGGTGATTTCTAGATGCTTCTTCCAGGTGAGTTTACGGCCCAGTATGACCCCTAAATATTTTACCTCGGTGGAAAAAGTTAGCTGTGTTCCGTGTAGGATGGGTGCTCTCATTTCTAGATTCCTTCTTTTTGTAAACAAGATAAGAATGGTTTTCTAGGATTTAGGGAGAGTCCCTCCCCTTCGTTCCAATTCTTGATGATGTTTAAGGCATTTTGCATGCGGTTTAAAATTACGCCTTCATGTTTGCCCTTTATTATTACTGCTAGGTCGTCTGCGTAACATAGAACTATAAATCCAGCTCTACTCAGTGTGTTGAGGATTTTATCCACTACTAGTGTCCACCGTAAGGAACACCTCCTCGAGGGCACCCTTTCACTGTGCTGATAAAAGGTCCTGTCGGCCCAGGTCTAGAAGCGCTTCCTAAAGGAGGTACGACCCGTCGAAGTGGGCCAACAAAATAAGATTGATTTAATTAGCTCCCTACTTTTTCGATTTTGGAGTACAGGAAATTATTTCGTGAAAATAAAAATTAAATTTCATGACCAGGAAGGTAGATAATGGGGAGAGGCTCTCATAAAAAATGCCTTATATGGCCAATCTTGGCATCATAATGATAATCTGCAAACTGATTGCTACAAAAAGGTAATATCGGTAAAAAAGCAGTAGTGGATACCGTTCTTGAAAACAAATCAGCGTTGTGTCAAGGCAAATATTGGAATTGTCTCCCATTTATGGGTCAATTTCTTGTGCTGCAGAAATATCAGGAATGTGATCATATTCGCCCTGACTAACTACACGCTGCTGCAATTCCTTCACATTACGAATCGAAACTGCTTATACTAAAACCTTTAAATATTCTTAAAGAAAATAAATGCAACGAATTTAAGTCTGAAGAACGAGACAACCAGTACACCGGCCCTCCTCCTGCAATTTATCGTTCATTATAAACCATATAGAAATGTTCTCTTAGATCTAAACAAAAATTGCGCAGGGCCCATATTACATAAATGATATAATATCCTACTTTAATTGGCACGGCACATTCTCCATCAAGTCCGACAGAACGTTTTCCGGAAAGTCCAAGTAATATTGCTTTTTTACGTTTTAGGAATCCCCTATCAACAAATCTGTTACCGAACATTGAAAGAGACTTATCTTGTTGACATGATTCAAAAAATTCATGAGGGATGAAAATTTAAAATGCCATCCCTCGTAAATCCATTGGTAAAAGGGATGTTGCTTATGAAATAAGCATCCAAAAGCACTTATTGATCATTCTTCAGGCATTAAGGCTTAAATCCTTATCCATTCATTTGTGTTCGTTAGTGTATTACATCTTACGTCTACATATTCCTTACGACTGCCTGTATCTTTCAGTCCGCATTAGAAGATTTTAAAAAATTCAGGTCAGTTAAGGATGCGAATTATCAAAAAGTACTTCAACTTAATGGGAAACCATCTGCGGCTGCTGTTGAAATTTCCTATAAATTTTAAAAACATTTTATGTCTGGCTGCAGGTGCGATACCGTAACAGTCAAGGATATCCTGCAATATAACACGTGCCGCATTTATATTTAGTATCATTCTATAAAGTAAAATACAAATCTATTGGGACAAAAACTGTGGTTAATTACGGTATGAAATTTTTTTCTCGTAGTATTTAATGAACGTAGAGTATGTTGTTCATAAAAAAAGTGTAAAAAGGGTGTCACAAACTTGGACAGATCATGTACTAATTAAAGTGAGAGAAAATCGCTATAAAAATATAGGTCCTAGAGAACTTGCTTTCTGAGATGTTTTACGAAAAAATACGATTTTTTTCCGAGCATTTCAGAAATGCGTTGATATTAATCGTTCAAGGAAGGATATTTATATTGGATAAGGAATACTGAGGGGCGGCGTGTAAATAGGTAACGTATTATGGACTATTGCCGAAAAATGAGATACGCCAGTACTTTATAACCAGTTTGATAATCTTTTATTCAAACAAAAAGTATTCTTTGAGCATCCTGTATGTCAAAAACAAAGCACCATACTTTTATTTTGCTTTAAATCAGAGAGTTCTATATTGTATTTTAGTTGATATCCGAGCAGCTTACGGCCTGAGACGTATATAATTTTTTTTGCGAAAATGGTTCGTTATGTCAACAAATACAAAAGATCATTTTTGGTGTTTTTTTTTTCCGGATGTTGCATAACATTTTACCAAAACCAATAACTACCACCACACTACATACATACTACATCTATTAAAGAAAGGCAAAATTAGGTTAGGGGAGAACCCAGCAGTTCCGCTCCCTTAAGAAAAGCTCAATATTTTTAAATAAATATATTTTTATAGAAATATTTTTAATATTTGTTTTGGGGAAATACCCAACAATTAACTTGTCGTTTTTCACCGGATTGTTTGGTGGTAATACCCTGTATGATGGTAGTATGATTGAGCCAAAATTCAAACCCAAATAAATTTATTTCACCCCAGGTATACAGCAATTTGTGCATTTAAAGCATTGTATTTCAGTTACTCCTTAGTCTCAACCTGAATTGTTGGTAGAATAGATTCCGATAAATTAAACAATCACTGGAAAGTCACTCCGTCAAAGAAAACGATATTAATCGATCTCAACTTAATATATCTTTGTCTCCGTCAATGTTGTGTAACCAAAAATTTGTCAAATAAAGAAAGAACATTTTGCTGCCCTCTCAAATGCATTCCGCGACAGCGCAGTTCCCATTCTATTTCTCCCAGTAGGCAAAATTAGACTCTAGTGCCTTACAAACACTTAACCCTAAAGCAACGGTCCAGTCACCGCTCTGCTTGACTTTGGCGCCAAAAACATCAGCCTCTGTCGCTGCCCTGTTTGACGCCAAGATATTTAGTTAGTTTTCTCAAAATTTAAGCTTAGTTAGTCGAAGAAGTAATAAGTGCCTCAGACACACTCAACCGTGAAGCATCGGTCCAGTCATCGCTGTGCTTGAGTTTGGCGCCAAGAACATCTACCCAGTCGTAGCACTGTTTGACGCCAAGAGATTTAGTCGTTTTCTCATTTGTTTGCGCAGATATTTAGAAAATATCTGGTGTACTCTGTGTTGCCTTTTTTCAACACTGAATTAAGGACTCTTTGGTGATATTAACGCATTTTTCTCGAGACATACAGGTGTCCCAAAATTAGTGTAAAATATTTTAACAGCGCATTCTACATATAAAATAGCCTCTAGTTTCTTTAATAAACATATGTCGAAAAATGCACCCTAACAGAGTTACAGCCCTTAACAGGTTTCCTCCTGAAGATGGTTTTTAATCTATATTTCCGAAACGGTTACAGCTATGCCTTTGAAATTTTGGTATTGGGGTAATTTTAGCATGCTAATTATGTTTCTCAAATTAGAAAATTCAAATTTTAGTCAAAGGCGTGACATTTGGGGTGCTAAACGCAACTAAACTGTCATAACATTTTTGTGGGTTCACTTTTAAAGTTTTTTCTTTTAAAATCTGAAAACCTGGGTTTTTCTACGTAAAAAAGGTACTCTTGATTTGTATCGCTAAGATGCACCGTTTATGAGAAAATTGGCTTTGGAAATCTTTTGTTGCGTTACTTGCATGATGATAAAATCCGATTACATGTAACATAGCCAATTAGAATAGTATATTTCATTACCAGTCCGGAAACTAGGCTTTTCCGGTGCGCGCACGACAGTTTCGTGCAAGCACAGGAAAAGCTGTTTCTGGACGTGTAATGAACGATATTTTTCATAATACATCTCTGAAATCAAGACATAAACATAAAATTATTATAATTTTACGTATCCAAAATCATGTCAAAATACATTTTGTACCTATTCAAATGAAAGCAAACGTCACTCTTGCAAGACAAGCAAGACAGGTATTTATCTAATATTCATCAAGCGTTGCTATGGAAATGTATTTCTATGCTTTGTTGCAACTGAATAGGCAGCTAATTTTGAAGTATTTGTGACAAGTAAGGCCAGAATAAATAAAATAATTTTACTTAAAATTAGGCTATTGACGCTAAAATGTACTAGATTAATCTTGTAGACTGCATCGCTGTATAATTTTAACCCCATTTATTATACTTTATGCTTATTCTGTGACTAAATAACTGCAAATTTAGCAAAAAATCAGGGAACGGGAAAACTTTTCCCGCTCCCTAATTAGAGACCGGGAAAATTTTTCCCGTGCCCGGACCGAAAAGACATACTTTCTTTGCTCTACAGAGACGTCGAAAATGATAGTTTTCAGAGAGGTATTATGAAAAAAAATATACATTCATTTGGATTTAATCATCATGCAATAACGCGACAAAATATTTTCAAAGCCAATTTCTTCATAAACGATGCATCTTAGTGATACAAATCAAGAGTACCTTTTTTACGTAGAAAAACCCAGATTTTCAGATTTTAAAAGAAAAAAAATTAAAAGTGAACCCACAAAAATGTTATGACAGTTTAGTTGCCTTTACCACCCCAAATGTCACGCCTCTGACTAAAATTTGAATTTTCTAATTTGAGAAACATAATTCGCATGCTAAAATTACCCTAATGCCAAAATTTCAAAGGCATAGCTGTAACCGTTTCGGAAATATGAATTAAAAACCATCTTCAGGAGGAAACCTGTTAAGGGCTGTAACTCTGTTAGGGTGCATTTTTCGACATATGTTTAGTAAATAAACTAGAGGCTATTTTATATGTAGAATGAGCTGTTAAAATCTTTTACACTAATTTCGGGACACCCTGTATAACTTTTAGCGTCTATCCTGTTGAAGATAGGAAAGGGTAAAATGGCGGTTGGAGAATTGTAGCTAGACAGATCTATTCCTGTACTCAAGATTCAAATAAACTTTCGAAATCTTATATCTCATGTAAAGTTAAGTTTAGAGAATTGTAGAAGAAGAAAAGTAACACGGTATTTAGTGTAAACGGAAAACCTGTCAGTTGAAATTTTGAAATAAAGAAAGTTTGATTAAGTTCAGTAAAGAAAGAAGTTAATGTAACATTCAAATAATCAAGAATTTTGTTAGAGATTAGATATTTACTAGTAGTTAACCAAATCTACAGGATTCAGTTTTTATGTGAATGTTTGAAGTATTAGTTAGAAATCATTTTTATATATTGATCATATTTTATGCAAATTAAATCTTGCATTCTTAAAGTACCTAATACCTATAACACATGTTTCATTTCACACCCTATGAATAAAACCCCACCAACCTATTTTGATACAGTCCACTAATTAAAGTGGCTAATTATAAAGTTAATTACCACCCTCTCCTTTGTGGTGATAAATGATTCAAAAATTAATCGTTTATACTCACCAATCTGTAATATTTGTTTTGTTACTAAATGTGGTATGTAATACTTATTTATAGTGTTTTCATTAGTACCTAATTCATTGTATGTTTGCAGCATATTTTAGCAAGAAGCTGCGTGTTTTTGAATGAGTGGGAATACCCGTCATTGAGGGTCACTGATATGTGATGTGATGTGATATAAATATTAATATGTGATATAAATATTAAGGGAAATTTAGAGGGAAATATATATTATTTAGTTTTAAGCACAATAAAAATACAAATATCACAATCACAGGTTTTAGAATCACCTTGGCCGGTGCAGTCTCGGTGAACCTATTTCTTACCCACTCAACATTGAAGCAATGATGTTTCAGTTTTTCCGAATTTGTCGCGTCGCATATAATTCAAATTTCATCCTTCATAAAAATCTTCCATACCATCAGAAGTTTTGCCATCACATATTGTTTCTATGATTTTATCACTGCTACTGTACTGTTCAAATGTCACCCAACGGTTAGCACTCTCTATACCTTTTTTCCCCAAAACTTTCTGTTTAATCTTCGAAACTGTTTTACCCTTAAGATTTTTTCTTTGCCTTTCTTTTTCATTCTTTATCTTCCAAATAATCCTTTTCTTCAGTGGCAGTCAACACTTTTGATATTCTCAACCTTGTCCCTTTTCACAAATTTTTATTTTTTTTGTTGATGCCAAATAATGGTAATAATTCCTTAAAACGGACTTGATTTTGAAAGACTCTATTATGGACAGCATTTGAAGTGTTTGCTTCAAAATCGATTTGAGCTGATTCTGGATAAACTGGTTATCGGCCACATCATCGATGCTAGTATTATGGCCACTAATTTCTTGAGGATCACTATTTGTGGTAAAATGCTTCCTGATTAAAATTGTTACGATTGTAATGGCAAATTCCTCCAATCTGAAATCCTTTTTGGGCTTTCTCCAACAACTAAATCTTGACAAATGTCAAATAGGATATTTCTGCCACATCAAAAGGACAAACTTTGGGGGGGGGGGGGTTGTGTCATTCAGGCAGAACACTCGTGTGAGGAAGCTTCCTTCAACAGTAAGGTCTCATGGCTGAAGCACAGTCTAGTCATATAGACTGTGGTGGGAAAGAAACCATTGTGATTTCATTTTAAAAATGAATTTATGTGCAGACAGAGGACAGTGGCTTGTACGGTTGCCAAGAACAAGCAAAACGGGATTAGTGATCGAACAAGCTTTATAGAGTTTAAAATGAAGTAGCCACTCTAAAAATAATTATTCTGTTATCCATCTAGCAAGCATGCAAGAGTATTTTGCACCCCCGGAATTATTTAGCTTTAGTTGATCGAACATTCATATGAACTTTCTAATTCACTGACGCTTGCTTAAACCACAGTAGTGTCTCATCCCAGTTCATAACTCACTGTCTTTTTAATCTGTTTGACACCCTTTCGAGATATCACTTTAGTTGGCAGCTGCATGGTTTTAGCCTCGTTCTCGTCCATGTTATAGACTCGGTAAGGTACACTTGAAGCTCACGTAACTACAAAGTATTTGAAGAATAGTGCAGCACTTTCTTGGTTATATCCAGAAATCCTGTCGAAACTTATTGCTTTTGATTTCCTGATGCTCATTTAGGGACGTCATTTCGTAAAGGCTCCAAACCAATTTTTTTCAGTCATTTTGCTTGGCCTTATTGAAAAAGTGAGCAATACAATTTACTTCTGCGTATTCAAATATGATATTTCTTAATTCGCGTGGAGTTAGCCCATAAAACACTTTGGCGATATATACGCAGTGCGCTATTTCACATTCCTGTTCCATGTAAAATCCGGTTTGTGTCAGCCCAGTTGAGGATTAGACATTATTTTTCAAACGACCTTTTTTAATGTTGAGAACGGAATCCCCGAAAAAGAACAAATAGATTAGCTAAATATATTATACATTTTTTAACGAATTTTCTGACGTTTTTTCGCACTTCCTTGCCTTCTTTCACAGCATTGGTAGCCCATTCAAGAGTATCTGGTGTCCATAAACCCCTATTTGTTTGTTGATTTTGGCATCTGACCGAATTTTAAATTATGTTATTTTTTGAATGTTAATGGGTACCCTCTGTTTGCGATGCTTTCTTATTCACATTAGTGTGAATGTTGCTGCTTCGTGCTGTGCAGTATCGTACGATACATTTGAATAGCTCAGTTAAATGCCATAATTAAAATTAATGTTAAGCGTATTGCCGATTTGTCCATTGCTTGGTGGTACTGAACGACATCGGCTAATAAGAATGGAAGTCGCTTAAACTGGTTAACGGTTCATAGCCCGGAACGTTAAATGATCATGGCCTTCTACCTTCTACTTTACACATAGGTAACATAAGTATACCTGTTAAGCATTAATGTTAAAGTGATATATGAAACACTCTGTAAAACAGGAAATATATAACAATCTCCTTCGGACGTAAGTGGTAAAACTATTGAATATCAGCCGGTGATTTAGCAAGAAGTCGTATTTAATAATTCTGATCTTGATTTTTTTTATCACTGGTAATATTTTTCAAACAAAAATGTCGCAATATTGCCTGACATCAATGAAACACATTCATCTAGGTGATAAAACCCACAATTCAGAAAATAAGCCGTATTCTGCTATAGCTAATATACGAATAGGAACGGACGATAAAGTGTTTCTCCACATATTAATGCAGTGTTTGATAATCACGTACCTATAAAGCCGATATCCAAGCGGAAATTGCTGTCGCATTTTGGTTTGCAGGCAATAACTAGAGCTTCACCAAATAATGCCGTAATAACACCTTTTATAATTAATATGCAACTTGAACAACGTATTTATTACAAAATGGTTACGAAATACGACTATATTGTCTGAAAAGAAAAAGGTTACTTCAGGCAAATATCTGAAAGAGTCTCTGTAAGAGAAAATTAGAATTAATTAAATAGAATGCCAACACAAAAGAAGAGAACAATACCTGCAAAGTTAAATGATGCAGCACTAATTGTTATTTTTCATTATTGAATCCGCAGTAAAGTCAGTTCAAAGCTAGAGCTTTTAAGTTTTCATAATTCTAATGATAAAAAAAGATGGTGACATACATTTCTTTAAAACCAGTCATTTTGCGAATTTCTCAATATATTATAATAACTGTAACAATAAAATTCACAATTTGGTTGATTTATGTTCCACTTCACATTATGGAAAACTCAATAACTATAATAATATTAATAATAATAATAATAATAATAATAATAATAATAATAATAATAATA
>MU182530.1:287692-300296 GCA_016904865.1 Pissodes strobi | reverse complement strand
AATAATAATAATAATAATAATAATAATAATAATAATAATAATAATAAAATCGTTCCGTTTGATATCATTTCAGCAATTGAAGAAATAACAAAAAACTTACCAGAAGAACATAAAGGCGAATTCAGAATTAGAACTAAAATTACACCAGAAAAAACCATTTAAATTTAAGCAAAACTTAACATACACTGAACAAACAGCATTAGAATCATTGATAATAGATAATGCTATTCGAAATCTTCCAGCCGATAAAGGTAATTCAACAATAGTAATGGATTGCATTACTTACGATCAAAGGCGATAATTTCTCAATACTAAATAAAGAGCCATCAGAACGTATTGAAAGACAGATATAAAATATGTTAACACTAAAATCAGTTCAAAGATATAAAAAGATTCCAGCTGACACCATACAAGAGCAAAACAACTCATTTTTATAGAGTACCGAAAATACACAACTAAATGTACCTGTACGTCTAATAGTAAGCTGTATAAATTCATCAACATACCCCGAATATGCTAAATATCTGCTCAACATTCTTAATCCACTTGCAAATAACACAATAACAAATAACAAATTCACAACATTTTTTAGAAAAACTATCACAAATTAATTTAAATCCTAACGACACTTTCATTTTTAGATTTCTCATTATTAGCAACAGGGGAACTGTTGCATTTTGCATATTTTTTAGGTTTTTTGGCTCCGCGAGTGTCACTAAATTAGCACTTGTGCAGTTGACAACCTAGACCGAGAATTGCGGTTGTTATTCTCGGACGTAGAGCTAGAGCAAAAACGGCCTTATTCGAAAAGTTTACAACTGAGGTGGAGAAACAGGCAACTAACATAAAAGTCTTAATTTCAAATTCATGCTATTATTACTCCAAATCTTCGAACTTTTTACCGGAAACTCATGGACATTGGGCGTGAGCTATTGCATTTTCACAAGTCAAAGGTTGTTGTCAAAATTCGTATTTCTCTTACGATATATTGCAAATAATCGGATACTTAAATAAAACCGCCTTTCCAACTGTTTGAAATAAGATCGTGTTTAATTCAACACGTAAATTAATGTCGTCAATTGAATTGATTTATTAATTTAATAATCTCTGGCTTGTGATTTATATATTCCTTCAGGACTCACAGCCAAATTTGAAATCACTACGTTCCGCATTTCGAAAACTGCATATTTAAACAAATAAATATTTATGTGATGGCTTGTAAAAATAGTACTTATAGAATCACCATTAAATTATAGTAGAATTGGAAAACAGGTGTAACAGTCTGATTTTGCCAGTATAAAACATTATAAATTTTATTTTATTTGCTACATTTAGCAACAAAAGATTCTATATTTTATAGTAAGAATTATTGAGTATTAACTTCTTCGGTTAATTAATTATAAATTCATGTATTTGATTGGTTGTTAATAAGTTTAGTAGAATTCCCGTTGCTGCATTTATTAATATTAATTAATTTTATTATACATACGATTATTAACACATAATACATATGAGCTTTTATAACACTGTTGTTGCAGTGAGTGGCTATCCTGATCATTCTTTTTCTTATGTTTTTCATCAGCACTTTCTGACTGTATTATTTTTTTAAAGTGGATAATCTGTTGGTTCGCTTATGTTTATCAAACCACTAATATAAGAATAATTGTGATATTAGTTTAACTCTGCTTAGTTAGTTATATTATAATAATTATGTTTACTTGCAGTTCTGTATTTAAGAACTGAGTTAATAACCTACCTTTGATCCTCGTTAGATCGGTCAAATTCATATACTACTTTCGGTTTGAATATTTTACTTCTAATCTCAGGCTGATATGGCTTTAACTTGTTGGGGTCACTGATTTGTTTTGAGATACTGCTGCTGCTTTATTATTTACCTGTTAATTCGAGAATAATTGTTAGTTATTACATTTTTCTTTCTCTTTAATAGTAAAAAACTAGTATATGTTGCTTATTTTCTTCTAAGACTTGTTGATCTCTGCATAGATTGCTCTTTGTTTTCTTCTCACAATCCTCTGGGGACTTAGGGCGTATCCCTCACATATTTCCCCGTGGTTTTCCCTTATTTTTCTTTAATTTTCTTCCAAACATTAATGTTTGTTTTTCTTTCTTATGTTTTAGTGGATCTTGAGGTTATTTCGTAGTTCCACCTTCTTACCGACAGTTACACTGACAGTGGACTTTGCTATTTGGGATTTCTACATTATATTTATCTTTTCAAGTGGCATGATACAAGTTTTGTAATATTCGATTGGTAGCCTTGAATATTTTCACTTAATTATTGCTGTCGATTGAGATTTTTACAGATTTATTATTTTATTTAGGAATATTTCTTAATATTTATTGAAAAATTTAATTTTAGCTCGTTAATTATTTCTTCCGCAGTCGTTTTACAACGCTTAGTTGTCGTTTATTATCTCAGAAGTATTCCTCATATCGATTATTTCGGCATTTCGATCATTGCTCTTGGCACTACCATTTTTTCTGAACTGACGTGACGTTTTTTTTCTCTAAATTCCGTGGAAGTTGCAAAGGCAAATTGATTTGAAACCGATGATCTCGTTCTTCTAGCAGTACCTACTGGGAACCGAGGAAGTGTTTTGCTTAAGTGTAGTTGTAGGTGACTCAACATTTTAGTATTTTCTGTTATACTATCCTTCTGGGGATCTTGGGGTTGAGTTCCTAACTTGTGTTTGACCTAACCGATTTATCGGGATATTAATGCTACATAAGGTAAGATTTTTCTGGAATTAATTTTTTACTGCCTGCTGGCACATGGTCGCCATGAGGCTAAAGGTTATTTTCCATTGTTTCTAGGGGCTTTCCGAGCTCACGTTATTAGACCGAGGCAGGTGATCCTTCAGGCAACTCTCCAACTTTAGATAGGTAAATATTGCTATAGTTTTTTTGATAAATTTAATGATTTAATTTCTTTTATCTGTGTGAATTTTTTACATCGATCACCAGTTGCATTGTATTTTGAAGGATATTTTACCTTTTTCCTCTTATTATATCTGAACTTTTTTTAATGTAACTTTAGTTCTGAACATATGGGAAAGTTTATATTATTTAGGGGTGGCTCAAACCTATTTTTTATATTCAATGTATTTGCACCTTTTGTATTTATTTTAATTTTATTTGTTGATGTCTATTGAAAATTCATTGACAATTTTTGGGGTGGTTTGTTTTATAAAAAATATATAAACAAGGGGGCTATAATTTCTTCATTGAAGTAAGGGGCATAGTCAAAATTTTATTGGGTTATTACAGGGATTCACTACCGGGTTTCACTACAGGCTTAACTACAGGGTTTCACCTTCGGGCTCACTTTCACCTTTTGGACAAAGAACTTTCACTGTCGAACCGATGACTTTCACCTCTACTGCTCAGCTTGCCGCGGCACTTTCTTACCAACTTTCGACGACCTGCGGCCCGATCTAGCGTGGTATCGTTCCCATTATTTTTTTTATTATATATTATTGTTGCCGAGCTTTAAGATAGCTTTTTTTTAACTTTTTTTGCCGATTGATATAATTTTTATTGTTTTATTATTGATTGGTAATATTATTATTATTAATTTTATTATTAAAGCCGTTACCAATTCATACGTTTCGATTTACTGTATTAGTTTTAAGTAAACCAATGTGGTCACTTCGGATAGTAGTGCTTAGAGCTTTTAGGGGTAAGGCGTAAATTGAGAACTACGGAGAGTCTCGAGCGATTGCGTTGGATATTTCGAAGGCGTTCGACAGACTTTGGCATGACGGACTGCTCAACAAACTGCCGTCCTCCGGACTGCCAGCCTCTCTCTGCAGCTGGCTTGCCAGTTTCCTGGAACCGATCTATGCATATTGCAGTTGATGGACACATCTCAGACACATTCACCATTAACCCCGGCGTGCCTCAGGGCGCAATACTTTCACCAACTCTGTTCCTCATCTGACCGAAACGAATAATCCTGTTTACAGTTTTGCAGATGAGAGTACCCTTGTCTCCCAATTTAGATCAGAAAAACCTTTACCCGCGACTGAGACTCATCACCGTAGACAGGAGCAGATTACAGCATTAATCAAGACCTGGAGAAAGTTCAAACTTGGGGCGACAGAAATTTGGTCCAGTTCAATGCAGCAAAGACCCAAGCAGCCAAGACCAAGAGAGCCAATACGGCGGGCCCTGACATCATTATGGCAGGATCGACCATTCCTTTATCCTCGTCAATCGGACTGCTGCGTGTCTCGGTCAACAGCAATATGTCCTGGCATGACCACGTTGCTAACATCACAAAATCAGCCTCTCAGAAGCTTGGTGCGCTATTTCGCAACAGAAAACTCTATACATTGCAGTAGTTGCTCTTGCTCTACAAAGCACAAATAAGACCGTGCGTAGAATATTGCTCACACATCTGGGGTGCGACACCAAAGCACACTCTAAAGCTGCTGGATTCCATCCAGAAGAGAGCTGTGCGTCTTGTCGGCAACCCGGAGTTGACCCAGAATCTGGATAGTCTGGAACAACGCAGACATGTGGCCGATATGTCCCTGTTTTACAGATACTTTCACGGTAGATGTTCCCAGGATTTGGCCCGCCTCATCCCGCCCCTGTCAACGGCTGTCAGACAGTCACGACAGAGGGCAAGTGCGCACCAGTCGTCGGAAACACCTAGAACATGGCTTCACAAGAACTCCTTTGTCTGGCGCACTGCATCACTGTGGAACTCACTCACAGGACATCTGTTTCCCTCTAATTACAACCTACAACTATTCAAGAACCGTGTCAATCAACATATTCGCACACACACCGCTCGTCCAGCGCCATAGGATCCCCCTACCATAAAAAAGTACCGAGTTTACCAACAGAATTGGTGTCAGTACAATCATCATATTGTACTATTATCATTAATTACTTAATAGTTTTTAGTGGTAACTTGTTTGTCGTTTGTTTTTAATTTTCACTGTAAGATTGTTGCTGTTTTAGTTTTGCAAAAAAAACTAGAAGTCAACAAATCCACACCTGGAGCCGAGTATTGCACACATTACTCTCCGGTGTTAGGTTCGCTCTAATTAAAATCCTTTCTTTTTCAAAAATTAATTAGAAAATCATGTTGCAAAGGTTAAAAAATATTTAGTAACACAAAACGCTATGTCTGTTGACAGGGTTCTCTATGATGAGCCCTCCTTAATACCATTACTCTTAAAAGAAGTATTTCGGACTTTCCTTGCCTTTATTGTTTCTTTATCGCAACGGTTTAGCTGGAAAATGTTTCCAGTTGTCTTCAGGTGAATACAGAATGAGTTTTTCGCCTTAATTGTTATTTACGCTTTGTCACACTTGCAGGGTTCTAAAACGGAGTTTTATCCACAATACCGAAACAGAATTATTGCACTCGACGCGCGTTTCGATAACCATGTTAGCATAATCAGGAGATGATTCAAACTTACATGACAACACCAGTACAGTATTTGCCTCAAGGGGTTCCTTAAGGAGCCAACTGAGCAAAACAAAACCATCAAAAGAACAAGGGGAACTGAGTTTACGAGTGTGGCACATATTAGCAAAACTAATAAGCTCTTGGAAATATAAACAAAAACATCACAAGTATGATATGCTGTGATCAATAGCATCAATTGTCCCCTCGAATAACATTGGAGAAGGAGGAAATTCACGTAAGCCACCATCCTCTTCAAAAATACAGATTATATCGGCAAACCTTCACTAGATATAAGAAACGTCTGGTAATCGTTGCTAACTAATTTTAAACATGGACTAAGACCTTGCAACCAGTTAACCTGTGACTGCACCAATTTGAGCCACGTCTCACTGGACTTGTGATTAGCATCTAGCCAGACCAATAAACTTTGCAACTTGGCACGTAATGTTGCGCATGCGATTGAATATCTTACTGCTGCTCCCCGATTGGATTTAAGTACAAAGGAAAATATGTAAAATTGGATTGTCGTACTGCATTTTTTTTTAAATTTTCAGATATTGGGTATGCCTTGGGTTAGTTTTGGTTAGGTCCTGTTCGTTGAGCCCCCGTATCCAGCGAAGCGAGCGGAGGACCATGCGTGAAGTGATATATTAATTTAATGATAAAAAAAATTGGGTATCATAGTGTATATACAGCAGCTTGCATGTGTTTCCGCGAATATATTCCATATCTAACATTACGTGCCAAGTTTCAAAGTTCAATGGTCCGGCTAGATGCAAGTTGGACCTGTGCAGTATATATTACAATGTAGCCGAAAAACTTTTTCAGTATTCACCTAAAGCCGACTGGAGATGCTTACTGGTTACCATTGTAGCAGATTGTATTTTTTTGAGTATGTTATGCATCGTAATTTTCTTTCTCGTCTGGCGTAAGGTCGAAATTTTTTATTGCGAATACTTTTTAAAATTTGAAGATCACCAATTTCTTCAGAAATTTATTTGATAAGGTTTTCATAAGCCAACCAATTATTTATTCTTTGGTTTAGGCCAGTAAATTCAACCTTGTTATTTATAGTCAAAATAAGTGTTAACGGTGTGTGTAGCAGGATGATAACAGGTTTTTGGTGAATTTGGAATTTATATTACATCTAAAATTTAATTCGTAAGTATCTATATAAATTTAACTTGATTATCAAACGTTATTTATTGCCACTTCAAGTATTTAAAAGATTACTACCATTTAAATAAATAAAGAATTTCAATTTGGTTCATATATTTGATACACGAACAACGTCATTAAAATTAACTTATTAAAATAGTTTCCGCATATATTTTATGTAGATATTACTAGCTAGTTAAATTTATCGACTGACCGTCTGCGGGGGAAAGTGTTACGATAAAAATAAATGTGGGCTTCGAAAATAGAAAAAAATTAACATTAAAAGCATATTTTAAGCCAGGTGTTACCCGCGGCATAGCTGCTAGATTATGGCATCATAGACACTTTTACTGACTTAAATGATGGATCTAATGATACTGACTAAAAACAAATAGAACGTGTGGGTCCAAGATGCCAATTCTTTTGCTATTATTAACTTTAGCCATTTGAACAGTAATAACGAAATGGTTTATTTATTTTATAGCAAATGCTATAGGTGTTGTTACACTGAATCTGAAACGCATATTTTTTGAACCAGTACACGAAATAAACCGCACGTTTTGTTTAATAAAATATTCACTCGGTGGATGAGTGAAAGATATATGTGAAGATGTAAAAGTGTCATAAAAAGTTTCTAACATAATAGGTCTAGGTACTATGATTATTGCAAGTTTGTACTTTATTTCTGATTGCACAGGCTGCATCGGATATAGCTAACGATCTAAAGCGTTTTTGTTATAACATTATTAGAATCATTGTAAGTTACTTGTTATACTAAGAAAGCTGTAAGTTTTACGAATTCTTAGGCTAATTAAAAAATTACTTATAATTACATTTATGCATTTATTAAGTTAAAATGACGTATGTTTTGATCGCTGTGTTTCCGTTAGTAAAAATGCTCTGATTCGTCAGCGAGATCAACGCAACGATGCGAAATCAATTAATGATGTTTTTCAATTTCAAACTATAGGTGATTAGTGATGGTTCTAAACATTTTGATCACATTGTTTGTCGAAATTAATTCAATCAGTATCCTTTAAAAAATTTGTCATTACAGCGCTAATGAGGTGATTTATCTAAACCTCAGTTTAAATATTAAAATCATGTGGCATCTCTTTAAAGAAAAATGATTTAGAAAATACAGTCAAAATATTTCCTGAAAATTTTGATCTAGAATTTTAACAAACACAAGTCGACACATACTGTACTTGTGATGACCTGTAGGATAAAATTAACAGCTTTACTAAAAACGATAATGCAGCACTGGTAGTGAAAGCTGAAAAGATGGTGCATGATCGTCTTGAAAGAAAGTTTTATTCAAACCTAAAGAGATTCAAAAAAATTTTCTGAAGGTCAAACTGTTCTGGGTATTTAGATGAAGTGTATGCAAAACCCACAATTTCCGGTTATCTCAGTAAAGGAATCTTTTTATTCATGACAACTTGCAGTAGAGGTTTTTAAAATTCATGAGTTGCGGAATAAATCTTCTGGATTTTGCATATACCATGAAGGAGAGACAAAAGTGTTTGATGCGTGGATGAAGCGTGTTCCATTGACCCATCTATTAAAGGATTGAATGTATCTTCAGGTGAAGCCTGAAGACAAAAACAGCGATTCGTATGCTGATGGCTTTACAATCCGCTGGACCGTGCAATATTTATGCCTCCAAATGCTTCTTATCAGAACTTGCAAATGAGGAAATATGAGGTTGTTGATACTCCACCTTTTTTGCCCCATGACAGAAATTTGAGTGTCGTAAAACAAAACTTAAAGCAAACAGTTCGAATTTATACTTTCAACGAATATATTGCTTTGAGTGCAAGCTCCTGTTCAACCCGTGGAACATTCACTGCCAAACATCTGCAGACTCATGAGGTCCTAGGTTTTCAAAAATGGTGGTGAAAGATTTTCACAAAGAATGTACTCTCTGACGAATTCTACCAAAATAAATTACTCAAAGAGCAAAAACAACCTATTACTATCTCCAAATTTAATCAGTTTATGTATGCTGAAGACGGAGTAGCTGTAGCGTGCGACTTCCTTGATGATTTGAAATTTTACACATTTTCACTAACATTTTTGGTATCAACTAGGCTTCTTTTGCCGTAAGACACGCTTTTTGAACGCTTTAAAGCTTAGAAGCTTAATGCAGTACATACCCCAAGACGAGCATATACAAAATTTTTATGCTGAATTAAAGCTAGGTAGATTAAAACAAACAAATATATTCAACAAAACGTTGCTAGATTCTTACATATTTCTTAATTATCTTAAAAGTTGTGGTTCAATTGAGAAATCCCATACCTATGTTTCCAAACCTCAAAAACAATTTTGAAACCAATAAATTTTTTGTGTTCAAATAGGCAGGAACGCCAAACTGGTGAAAGCAGTTTGATTACGGGGAGTGACGCCCCCGTCATTCCAAGTTGCCACGGGATGTGGCCCATCAAATCCCATCGTCCTCCTCCAGCCTGGGGAACACCGAAGTACAAAGTCTGAAGCTGATTAATTACAGTATGTAACAAGTGGTGCAGCATTGTATCACCAGGCAGGAACCTCAAACTGATGAGAGCAGTTTGATTACGGGGAGTGATGCCCTCGCCCTTCCGAGTTGCCACGGGATGTGTCCCATCAAATCCCATCGTCCACCTCCAGACTGGAGTCCACCAAAGTATTAAGTCTAGAGCTGATCACTGGGGAGTGACCCAACAAACCCCATTCTCACCCCTTTCAGGCTAGGGACTAACAAAGGAATAATTCTGAGGCCGATGCTTTCAATGGAAGCGGCTCTAGGTGGTAGATGCACAAGCCACCAGAACTGGGAAGCGCTAAGTGCTTTCTCCAAATCACGTTCCGTTTCCGTGCTGGTGGTTCCGGCCAAAAACATTTAACCTAAAGAGACCCGACAACTCATTCATAAAAATCCGAAATCATGCAAAAATATCAACAAAACGATTGTCCCGCCTCCTTATATTTTTATGAATCGTGTACAAACTTTTGTCAAACTTCGTTCCCACTACTAAATGTAGTATTGCCCGCCCCCGCCTGAACGAAAGCAAGGACAGTTCATAGACGTAGACTTTGAAAATGTGAGTCCATCATAATAATAATTTCAATAAAGTAAGTACGTTTAATATGAAATGATGGTATTTAGTCGGGTGCATTATTTAAAATATATTTATGTTTTATTTATAGTGAGTGGGTTAGATTGCGTTAGTTTGGGTTAGATATGGTTTCTGAAGGTTAGTTAACACAAAATAGTTATTTTGCTGTGTCACGAAATTTTTCCGTGTCCTTGCATAACCACTGCCATGAAACCAAAGAAGTATTCACTTCAAAAATGATTTAATAGAGGTTGGTAAATGACTGCAAACATATCAGATTATCCATTAATATCACATACATAGGTAAGTATTATAAAATATTAATTAATCACATCACAAAATGGTGCCCACTGTACTACTGTGTTTCATTTACTTTTACTTACTTGTGGAAACTCAGGTTCGGATGATAATAGCTGGAGATTTTGCATACCTCACACCGCAAGACCATCGTTACTTTGATATAAAGTTTATAAAAAATATTTATAGGAAATCACTCACGAAATACAAAAAAGCTACACGTCGCGTCGCACAAATTCAGGCTTTAAAACCAAACAAAACTGGGCGAAGAGTGCTATTTTGCACGTTTTTTAATGAAAAACATTAATTTATTCAAGTCGCGATCAAAAGTTGGACGGCCATCTTGTCACTTTTGACGTCTGTATTATTAGGAATCCCATTCAAAAAGGTGTCGAAATTTTTGCTAGTGAGCTTTGACATTGCACAATTTTGTTAATATCATAGCAACCAGTCATCGAAAAGACTTCTTTATGATACCAAAATAGAAATAGTATATTGTGCAACAAGTGCTGAAAATAAGACTTTTCACACGAATGAGACAGTTTGGTGACACGAGCCGTAAGCGAGTGTCATAAAGTCTCATGAGTGTAAAAAGTCTTTTCAGCACGTGTAGCACACTATACTTTTTCTACGACTGCTACATACAGGGAGGGTGCCCCACTGGGAGTGTGGTAGAAAATTACATGTTATATGGGAAACATTTTTATTATTGATTTATCAGAAAATTTTATTCCTAATGAAAGAAGCTACGTGAGTAAGAGATTCTCGCTAAACTATAACTAGGGGCACAGTCCTAAAATGGGGCCACCGGAGTGGGGGTCCCTATTTTCCAAATATTTTGAAAAAGAGGCTCCGAGGGCGAAACCCTAAAATGGGGCCTCAGGGGGCGAAACCCGAGAATGGGGCCTATGGTACGGCAGTCCCATTTTTTACAGATTTAGCAATGGAGCCCCCGGGGGTGAAGCCCTAAAATGGGGCCCCAAGTCTTAAAAGGGGGCCCCTGGTATAAGAGTTCCATTTTCTAAAGTTTTGCAAAAAGGGGCTCCCGGGGGGTGAAGCCCTATAATTGGGCCCCCTTTTTTAGAGATCTGGTAATGGGACCTTTGAGGGCGAAGCTCTAGAACGGAGACGACGCCCTTTAATCTAAATAGCCGAATAAGCGTGTGAAAAGTATAATTTGCACACGCCGTGTGCAAAGTATACTTTTCACACGATGTTTGAAATGTCTAGTTTTCCAGAGCAGTTGTTAGTGCATTTTTGTCTATTTTCAGGACAGTCGTAGAAAAAAGTATATTCAACTTACATTTGCAATGAATGGTCATTGCATAATATACTATTCAGCAGCTAATAATGAAATAAAATTTTCGAAAACTTATTTCCTGAATAATTTCAAATTTGAACACGAAATTTATGAGATACCAAAAATACGCAATTTTATCCCGATTTAAACGTTTTTGTGACACATAGGGTTTTTCTGCTCTCAATGGTTAAACGAAAAATAAAATCATACCACTGCTAGCCTAAAAATAAATTGCTTATCTTTATTTTTGAGACAAATAAAAAGGAACTGAAGCGTACAAATTTTATTTAAAAACATATAAATATGACAAATATTATCTGGTTAATGACATATTCAAAAAGTAGCTTAATAACTATTTTCTTCTATTAAATACCTATTAAAAATATATTTTCATTTCATTATAAATGCTGAATCTCCTAAATAAACTGGTATATCTAGAAAAAAAGATTAAATCTAGAGTATTGGCAATTGTAATTGGTTTATTTAGATCTGCTAAACCAGTAAATTGTTAGAGCATTTCTATAAAGCTATTGTATTAATAAGTACCCGTATTAGGTAGGCATATAATATAACTAAAGTAGATAAACATATTTACAGCAGTGCCTTCACTGGTTTTGAAACGTTACCAAGTTAGTATATTTACTTCGAATGGGGAAGAGCCGTCCGTCGTCGACCTCCAATGCTCTCAATCTATTGGTGCAGTTACTTTACTACGTGCATACTATAAATATTTTGGGGGTAAAACAAGGCGGAACTAAGGGAAGCGGCATTGTCAGATTGACATGTAAGAACTTCAGAACCGGTTTTTGATGAATCAAAAATGGGGAAAATAAGTATTTAGTGTTTTAATTTAATATGAAAAAAGTATGTACAGTAACTCGTAAACTTAAAATTTGGCAACGCTACATCTATCGACCATAGAATGTGCCTCAATGTTGGGGGAAAACAAAGAACCATTTGTCCCGTCTCTTCAGGTTAAATGTCTTTGGTTCCGGCTGTAACAGTAGGAATATATGGTCATAATGGTGCTCCCAGGATCAAAACATTCCGAAGGTAAACTCCCCGGCCATTCGGATTTCCGGGCGCCCTTCATGCAAGGTTTCATAGTCAGCAAGGATACCGAACCACTTTAGAACAGATTTTTGCAACATAAACTAAGAACAAACACTATCAAAGGACCAGTGATCAACTTTTGCAATGCCCCAGTGCCTTCAGGAATTTCTGGTCGGTTGAATAGAATAGAATAGAATAAAATAGAATAGAATAGAATAGAATAGAATAGAATAGAATAGAATAGAA
>MU182530.1:261066-287682 GCA_016904865.1 Pissodes strobi | reverse complement strand
ATAGAATAGAATAGAATAGAATAGAATAGAATAGAATAGAATAGAATTTATTAATGATACAAGCTAACAAAGCTTTTCACATGTCAATACAATTTGTAGTATAATTAATAAAATAAGTCAACTAAAATAACTAAAATCTACAAAACAACACTCTTACAAATATGCCAAAACATAGTCGAAACAACATTATTAGGATAGAATACAGGGCAAAAATGAACAAAATATAGACAAAATACAAAGCACATTACACAAACCAAATGCTATATAAGAGGAAAAATCAGAAACTCGAATACAATCAGACACAGGCTGGCAGTCCCTCAAATATTTCTTCTAGTGAGAAGTAGGCATTTCGCATCAAAATTGGTATGATTTTAATGTTTTTGGCGGCATGAGCCTGACAGCAACCGGCAGCAGGTTGTACAGCTTGATATAGTAGTTATCCCCAGCCTGTCCTCTAGTCAGTCTAGCATATGTTGTCAGTAGGTTATTTCTATGTATAGTTTCATAGTTATGTTAGCCTGCGTGCGTATCGTGTTCCGAGATATGAAGTCTTATATACATTATGGACTCCAAGGCATAGAGACAGGGCAAAGTGAGTATTCCCAGTTGTACAAAAGTACCCTAGCATTCGTCCCGATACCTGAGTCCGCCCACTACTCTTACAGCTCTACGCTGAAGGCCAAATATGCGATGTCTGATTGAAGAATGTCCCCAAACCACAATCGCATAGGCAAGCCTAGACTGAATAGGGCAAAATAAGCCACCCTCAAGACTGGAGCGGAGATCCTGTCAGTCAATTGTCTGAGAGCAAAAACACTACCACACAAGGCACTGCCAACCGTATCTCCGTGCTCATGCCATCTCAAATTGGGGTCCAAAGTCACCCCCAGGTACCCAACTGACTCTGGATTATCCTCAAAAACTCCAAGGTCCCGTGTGGAGGATATCATAGTTATGGTCTTTGTTCTGTTGAGTGCTAATCTATTACATGTGAACCACCCCTCCACTCTCGGTTGCAAAGTAATAACTTTACAAAAACGTCTCTTCCACCTTTGAACGACGAACGCGGCATCACGGCAGCTACTGCTAAGGAAAAAGCAAACATGCTCGCCAAAATGTTTTCATCGCACTCTATCTTAAACGTCCCCCAAGGCAAGGATCTCCCCATCATATCCAACATTAACCCTACCATGGCAGAAGTTAAGTTTCACCACCGTGATATTCGTAAAGTCCTTAAAGAGCTAGATACGCAAAAGGCATCGGGACCGAATGAAATACCTGCCATCGTCTTATACAACTGCGTCAACGAACTAACACACATTCTTTCCAGACTTTTTTCTCTGTCTTACTGAAAGAGGATATACCTATCTTCATGGAGAGTCGCTCGAGTGCAACCTGTACCAAAAAAAGGCAAGAAAACCACGCCATCAAACTATCGTCCAATTGCCTTGCTTTCAATTATCTCTAGAGTTGTGGAACGTGTAGTCAATCAGCAACTACTCAAGTACGTTGAGGCCAATAGAATAATTAGCGATAACCAATACGGCTTCCGCAAACAGAGATCGACAGGACATATATTGGCCTATATCACACATATATGAAGTGAGCAATTGAGAACTATGGAGAATCTCGAGCGATTGCGTTAGATAGTTCAAAAGCATTCGACAGAGTTTGGCATTAAGGATTACTCAACAAAATGCCGTCCCTCGTACTGCTAGCGTCTCTCTGCAGCTGGCTTGCCAGCTTCCTTAAGAACCGGTCGGATCTTGCAATTGATGGACACATCTCAGACACATTCCCCATAAATGTGGGAGTGCCTCAGGGCGCATACTTTCACCAACTCTGTTTCTCCTCTATATTACTGACCTGCTGACCGAAACCAATAATCCTGTTTACGGTTTTGCAGAAGACAGTACACTTGTCTCCTAATTTAGATCAGAAAAACCTCTACCAGCGACTGAGACTTATCACTGCAGACAAGAGCAAATTACAACAATTAATCAAGATCTGGAGAAAGTTCGAACCTGGGGCGACAGGAACTTGGTCCAATTTAATGCTGCAAAAACCCTAGCAGCCACGTTTACCAAGAAAGCTAATACAGCGTGCCCTGACATCATTATGGCAGGATCGACCATTCCTTTATCCTCGTCAATTGGACTGCTAGGTGTCTCGGTCAACAGCAATATGTTCTGGCATGAGCACGTTGCTAACATCGCAAAGTCAGCCTCGCAGAAGCTTGGTGCGCTATTTCGCAACAAAAAATTATGTGCACCGCAGCAGCTACTTTTGATCTACAAAGCGCAAATAAGACCGTGCTTAGACTATTGTTCACATATCTGGGGTGCCGCACCTAAGAACACCCTGAACCTGCTGGATAGTCTGGAACACCGCAGACATGTGGCCGAGATTTGCCTGTTTTATAGATATTTTCACGGCAGATGTTCCCAGGATTTGGCCGGCATCCGGCATCATTCCGCCCCCAGCAGCGCCTGTCAGATAATCACGTTCGTCGCACAACTGGAAACACCTAGAACGCCGCTTACAAGGACGCCTTTATCTGGCAGACTGCATCACTGTGGAACTCACTCCCAGGATATCTGTTTCCCCTAATTACAACCTACATATGTTTAAGAACCCAATTTTCGATAAATAAAAAACAACTTTAAATTCGTTTTATTTTTTGCAGGAAAGTTCTTTAAAATTTCCCAAAAACTGTATTTTTTGGACTTATGACGCTTCAAATTCAAATTAAAATCTGTGGCATTAGGGTTAGTTCCAAACATTTCAAGATAAAATCTGGGAGAAATAATGAAAAGGCAGATCGATACTTCAACAAATTATTTTCATTCTGTATGCAGCAGGAGTACATAAGCCGAAAGTCCCAAAAGCGAAACTTTTAGAAGCCGAACGGAATGGTGTTCGCACTTCGGGAGGTATTCGGCGTTATTCAATCACCTAAATTATTATTCTAGGTACTTAAAAGCCAGCTAATATTTTAAAATCTGGAATATAAATTCTGGCGTCGATTTATTGTGAATTACTCGTTGTGCTAAGAAAGCTGCGAGTTTTACGATTTCTTAAGCTAATTGAGAAATTAATTACATATTACTTTTATGCATTTATTAATTTAAAATGGCATATAATTTAAGCCCTGTGTTTCCGTTAGTAGACTCAAATAAAATATTCTGATTCATCAGCGAGAGCGACGTACCGATGCGAAATCAATCAATGAAATATTTTCATTTAAAACTGTAGGTGGTTATTGCAAATTCTAAATATTTTGATCAGAATTGTGTCGAAATTAATTCAATCAGCTTGTGAGAGCACAAAATATAAAACAATCGAAATGGTGGCGATAGGGATCTGAATAAGGTGTTTAGGAATAGCAGTCACTTTTAAAAGGAAATATTTTATTGTCTTTACTCATGCATTCCTACCATTTCGTCAAGTTCTGGCGAATCTAATTTTTAGTTTAGATTTTCTATCATCATAATATAATATTAACTTGATAAATGCAGCAAGTCGACGTGAAAATAGTTGAAGCCTTGTATATTAGCGACGAGAATATTTCATTAAAATAATGCTATATTACCACTAGGTATGTCAGTCACAGAATCACTAGGTGGTTTAGAAAGTGTTTCAAATTCGGAAATTTTTAAACTCCACACATATCTAGTAGAGAACATGTTTGATAGTTTTTCTCAAGCGATTTCTGGCTTGCTCACTATTATATTTCAAACCATTTTAGCCTCGTCAGCCCCTAAGAGCAGGCTTTTATAAATGTGCATTTTGTCCACAATGAAGCGAATATCTCTTTGCTGAACAGCGGCAGTAGTTGTTTTTTTTTTTTCAATTTTATGTATGAAATGGCTTAAGTTTTGCCTCTGGATCAGGTCGCATTCAGATTATCGTGGGTAATAGAACGAGTACTTAAAAATGACCGATAATTTTTCACTAATGCGTATTTTCTTATAATTTGTAAAAAGAACATGCACAAGTAAAAATTATCGGGTCCATTTTTTATGACTCCTGTAGCGTTTTCAACGCTACCAAACCTGGAAACATAGTTTCTTCCCTCCCACTGGTAGATTTATGTGGTTGATATTCTCTTTACCTTACATTAGAAATTAATATACCTATTCTGAACATAGAATTTGTATCTTAAATTTCAAAACATTTACTATTTCATACTTTGGAATATGGGAACATATCCGAAGGGTATCTATCACCGGGTATAGCTCCGAAGTGTTCGCAGTCGTCCCTCTTTTTCGAACGTTTTCTTGACGGATGTCTAAGATATCTTTAGGCAATTGACGTGGTCTTCTCTTCCGAGCGATGAACGTATAGGTAGAGAAAAGACAATTTTTCGAAGTCGATATATTATCGTTGTAGTTTTGACCATCAGATCTAGTGTTCTATTTAATTTATCATGGGATAAATTGACAAGCACTCTGCCATTAATATTTTCTTGTATTATCGACAATATCGTCTTGTAAAAGTATTGTATATACAGTGAGGTTACCCTTTTCGAAAAATATGCTATATCTTTGTGTTTCTATATTAGATGGTTAAAATTATTTATAATTTAACTAGGGTCGTTCGTCCGTCCGGTCTTTCGCTTGCCTAGAGTGTTTCTCCAGGTTCATTCCTGCCAGTTTGAGACCCTTCTGTCGAAGTGATGCTGACTCACATGGCGTGACGTGCAGCTTCACAGGAAGGAGCATACCTCTAATTGGGGCCAGCTAAAGAGCCGTATGAGTTAGGAAACCACTGCCAGTAAATTCCACTTACGTATGACCATATGAAAATGACATGAAAGCAGAACCTATAATTACTTATTTTACTTACGATACTTTTCCTTAGCTTTTTCGAAACTACCGTTAAATGCCTTTTTAATGGTTTATTATCTTTTATTGTATGTATTACCATTTTTATCGTTATCTGATTAACTAATGCAGAATTTGTTCACTACAGTATATGATATTACCTTGGTTAGCAAATATTTTGCTAACATCATTGTAATTATCTATTTTGTATTACGTACATTTACCTAAAATACTGTCCTTACTGTAGGTCATAAAATTAATTAATTAATTAATCCCTTATTATCTTTTATCGTATCTATTACCGGGTCCTACCGTTACTTGATTAATTAATACCGACTTTCTTTCTTACCGTATATAATAATATCTTGGCTAGCAAATGTCTTGCGAATATTATTGTAATTATCTGATTTACTTATTTGTATTACGTATACTTATTTAAGTGCTACTCAATTACTGTAATTTGCTGTAAGCCTTATGGCAGTAGACCGTTTTACATAACAGCACGTTAGGTTTTTGTCCATAAGCAGGTTACCGAATTTCGATTTCCTCTGTAGATCTTCGTTGGCCATATATTTTCCTCAGAGGTTATTTTTTTTGATTTAATATCCCTTTTTTAACTCTTTATTTGTCCACTGATATTATCGCTGCCATGGGAATAATTTATAATTGGTTTTTTATTTAGCAGATTAATCTTTATTTAAGGCGTTATGTGATTATCTTATCTGTTATTTAGTTAGAAATTTAAAAATTCAGATTTTAGTTAGAAATATTTAAAATTTATTTTCAGGATGCTCAATATTCTTAGATAGGGTGTTTTTCTAAATTTACTTCCTAATTTCAATGCTTAAAAAGCATTGATATATCCATATTGGGCGCCTCTACGATCCACACCTATAAATATTAACACCGCTGAGTGAACTACGCATATGGACCGGTTGTTGAAGCAATTAACTAATCGCGTTACACTTTTCAGCAATAGAAGTATTGCTAGATATGATTTTATTGTGAGAAAGACCTAAAGGTATTGGTTTATTTAGAGGTGTGCAAAATTAAGTTACCATTAAGCAAGCTTTCTTCAGTACCCACAGATGAAGCAGCAGCAATGACGGATACTTTTAAGACATGAATTACTTTAGGTATGCTAGTAACTAGGATTTTCACTGTATTCGTTGCAGAGCAGTTGTCTTTTGACTTTTATGTATAGCCATGTTGATATTTCCGTAAGTTAATTTTATTTTCAAAGGTTCTGTCTGGTTCCCTTTTTGAGGCAGGCTAGCTGATTTCGGCGTTAAGCAGGTAAAATTCCTGCACAGGTAAAATATTGATTTTTACTTGGTGTTGCTATAAGTCAGCGGTAGACTGACTTATTTATTTAAATTTAGTTTTCCAATAATTGTTTTACCTCAGATAGTGCTTCAAACAAAATAACTATGTTTTTCCAAATATTATCAAGTATAATTTAAAAAAAACAGAAAGCAATTACTTTTTTACTATAAAAAATGTTTTTGGGCACTCGGCAATAATCTATAGACAATTGGGGACATATTTTCCTTTCTTTTAAACTAATTGGCTATAGGTTTTAGACTTGTTTAACTACAAAAGAATTTTTTAAGCATTGGGGTCCAATGCTAAAGGAGAGGGGGCATGAGTAAACTTATGATTCTATTACAGAAAAAAACACTAGGTCTTGAGTTTGAACTTAATAGCTGATCTTGAAAGGTATTTATTATACTTATTATCTAAAACATGTTTAATAAACAACCAGTATACAGCCAACAACTTTTAATATAAAAGAGCGTGTATACAGAGAAAACTTGACAAACTCTCTGGTAACAGGTTCAAACCTTCTCCATTCATCTTGAGTCAAATAGTGCCTATACAGGAAGAACCCTGGGTATCCGAACCTCACTAACCACCTAACCCTAATTCAGGTCAAATAGAACTTTTACGGTTAATTCCTGAATGGTTTCGCGCCCCAAATGTCAGTTCAAAATAATAGTTGGTTACTTAAATTCAAATCAGCTTCAATACCTCATTCTATAGTAAGCAAAGTAATCCCCTTACATTTAACATAGTTTAAAATATACTGAAGTAATCTTAAAACCAATCAACCAAAGTCATGATCATTATTTTTTAAACTAGTGTTCCAAAAAGAAGTAAGGAGTAAATATAATTGATTTGAGGTAATTGGGCTCAATAATTGAATCGTTTTGATTTATTTTTGCCTTGTATTAATTAATTGGTGGTTTTATTGTTTATATTTTTAATAGGTGAATTTTTGGCGTCCACCTTTGATCTAATTATTTATATTTTATTTTATTGGGAAGCCTAAGTCAAAACAAGCGTTTGAGCTGGCACGTATCTTTAATTTTAAATTTCATTAGCTTAACTTTATTCACTTTCAGTTTTGAGGTGGAGATAAAATTTGAAGAATAGAGCGTGACAAAATTACAGTAGGGAAAAGTAGATCTTGGTCTCCTTCAAGTTAGCCACCGGTGGTGTAAAACAATAAACCGCTTTAACAGAGAATAGGCGAGAATTCTGTAGGCATATAATTAATTAATTCAATGCTCACAACATTTATACAGAGATAATAAATAATAAAATGATTTTTCTTAAATTATGAAAAGAAATAAAAGGGATTTTAATTTAATGTTATAATTATACTTTTGGCAACCATAATGACAGTTCCTTTTTTGAATAATTATTCTAAATTATAGTATGAATAGTAGCTGTTATTAAGCATCCAATCCAATCAATTAAATCGTGTTTTATTTGTGCAAATGAAAACAAGGCTCACTTTAATATTATATAATATATAAAGCGAAGGCTTAGGCACAAAAGACTACTACTAAATTTATTTCGATTAATCATTTTTGCTTTTCAACATTTATTTTGATATGAAGTCTGATGATTCTGAATAAATTATAACTCAATATCACAAATTGCGATCATCTGCAACATGTTATTTGGAATTTATGAGATATCGTTGAATAATAAATAAATAAATTAAATATCAATCTATTAAGTTTTTTGATGTATCACATAGAATTCAGTAAAATTAGGTCACGTCACATATGTGATTCCGCCTTCCAACTAAAACATTTGGTTCAGCTATCATGCATATAATATAAATATGTATACTTATCCCACTTGTTGCACAAATAACTAAAATCATTTTATTATTTCCCTGAATTCTATATAAAGCACTCTCGAGCAACTATTTTTCTATTGGCCACCCTTAAACCGTATAACCTTTTTAAATTAAATTTACGTAGATTAATCTAAAAATCTATTATGTTGAATGAACCCTCCTACAGTTTTAGTCCCAGTCGGGTTAATGGATTTCTAAATATAAACATGAGAGCAACAACCATAAAAGTTTTTATGCGGCCGTTATAATTTTAATAATTTTAATCTGATTATGTTAGCATGACCTGACCAGCATGGATTTTGATTTGAATTGTGTTAGTAATATTTCTTCCTAAGGACATGGCAACCGCTCAACCATGAATAGAAAGGACAATGAAAATAGAAACGTTTTAGATATATTTTTGAAAATGGTTTGCTTTTGTTATTCTTAAACCCAATTGAGAAACCTCCGTATCTAAATAAGATCTAAAGGATAAAATTGAAGGGAAGATCCATCCAAATAATATAAGTCGTTCTAGAAATTTCAACTAGATATGGCTGTGGAAGTATTAGCCAATATTATTTTAATTATTTTTCATTATTCCAGACGACGCGACGCGTAAGAAAATGTAATAAGTATTCGAATTATATATTTTAACTAAATGCTTCGGAAATATAACTCGTTTATAATTAATTCAATGTAAACCTATACTTTAAATTTGGCTAAAAAATATATACCTAATTATTTAGGATTTTTATGAGCAAAAATAACCTCGGGCCAAAAAAATTAAAACGATTAGTCGTTTCGATCTGACAGAGCGGAATTGGTTTTCTTAGATAAATTTCGTCAATACTAATTAGAATATCTAATAATAAAATGCAGTATAATAGAGCGAAATGATTTTTATTTGATAAATACAAACTTTCAAATTGTGAATAAAAAATACATTTAATCAGTTATACTGTTATAAATAGAACATCTAAAAGAGAATGGGGCTGAAGGAATACTCAATCGTTTTGAGAAGGATTTTGACGGCATTCCCAATATATGGATATTATGTGTTCCAAACACGACGGAAGCAGGGGAACTGGCTATTTCTATTTTTCTTCCAGCACAATATGCACACGGTTCCAATAAATTACATTTTGTGAGGTACCAGCTTCAGATTAGTTTCCTGACAAGTCCTGTAGACTAGCTTTGGGGCTTCTGGGAAGATTGGACACAGTGGCGCCTATTTTTAACTTTTTCGCTAAATCTTTTACGGAGATTTTTCTTAAAATGTCGATATTTGGATTATAAGCAACAAAAATCACTTGTGAATGAACACCTGCGACATTCAAATCTGATAAAATAATATCCTAGGTCATCTCCTCTACTACATCTACGCCTCTTTTTGTAGCATTGTAAGTAGTAATAATGACAGGTTTTTTTAAGTCACCTGTCGTATTGTAAATTTTGTCATGTCGTGATGCATCGAAGTAATTGCAAGTACATTTTTCTTTATTTGCCATACAAGAGCGCATTCCTTTGAAAAGGCAAAAGTAGAAGTACATTGAGACATTGTGGTTGGATTCCAAAACCCCATTTGGTTTTCTAATACTAAGTTCTAATAACTGTAATTAAAGGTAATAGGGTAAGCCCATTATCAATTATAAGGTTACGTTCAGAACCATGCTTTTTGGCATAATCTGAAGACATCATCTGGTGGACTATTCAAAAAATTGAAGGGTCCTTCTGATACACTTCCATGGTGCTCGTGTAGAAACATTTGGCATCGCAGAGAGCGAATACCTTGATGCCATGCTTGTTACGCTTGAGTGGAATATTTTGCCTAAAATTTGAATTTCATTTGAATGCAACGATCATTTCATCAACTGTAGTGCATTCAAAGAGATGGTATTCAATTTCGCAGTTTTTATGAACATATTAGAAAATGGGTATAGCTGCTAGTTATCTAAAGCCATGTGCTTCAACTTTATATAATCAAATCGTATACACAAAAGAAATTTATATCTTGGCATAGACACGGTTAGAAACCAAACTTCATTATGCAATACCGGCTCATCCCTAGTTCGGCATTATCGCCAAGAGATGGCAGGCAAATTCACTTTTGCATCAGCATTTTCATCGTTTTTTTTTGTGCAAAAGTGGCTCAACCCACTTTGGGTCACTTTTGCATCATGCTATTAATTTAGTGCTTAGCAACAAGCGTGGAAGTACGTTAGTGAAAGTAAAAGCCGTTATAAAGTGACATTATATAAGTTCTTTTTCGAAATAAATAAAGTGTAACATGTCTGATATCGAGGAAAATATTTCAGGTGAGTAGAATACACTGCATTCTTTCCTAAATAATAAATTAGTGATAGATTGACCATATTAAGCTAGAAAATAATATATTTTGAGGTTAGTGTAAACAAAGTTAATTTCCGGCTTAGGCCACTTTTGCATTCAACGTAAGGATAATGATGGCATTATTAAGTTATTTGCGTTTTTAGAGCGTAAAGTCACTGATTACCGCATGAGAAAGAATGTCTTGGAAAAACGGCAATCTTACTTTGCGCTCGAGAAACACATAGAACTTTTTCTACAGCCGCATTTTTTAAAATTAAATGAACATTTTTCTCAATACTTATTCTGAAATTTGCAAATGGCTGTAATTTTTAACTTATTATATTCGGATATATTTAGAGCAGGAGTGTTTTATTTATTTTCGGTTGCCATGAGACTATTCATAGCACGCTCGTTGCAAAAGTGGGACTTTTCTTTTCTATTTACGCTCTAGACTCTAGGGCGTACAATAAGGGTGCTGCGACAATCGTCGACTTTACGATTTCATTTGAATTTAGTAATTCGTTACTTTACGCGCGGCTGCAGAAAATAATTTTTAAATAAATCATTAATTAAAAAAAGGTTTCATCGTAGATCTGGAAGATCCATTCATGGATTCGGGGTCAGAATACCAACCATCCGATGCTCGTTCAAGTTCATCCAGTAATCACTCTAGTAAGTCTAGGTATTTTGCGTATGTACATTTTTTTCGGATAATGCATACAAAAACACTACTAATGATTTACTTTTTTTATTTATAGATTCAGAAGAGCCTCCAAATGAAATGCCTAACAAAGCAGAGGGGAGAAAAAAGAAGAAGAATGAAGAGGAGTGGGCAAGAAGTGTTAGAAAAAGAAGACGGGCTGCCGGGCAAGAATATGTGAATGTGAAGGGAAACGTTGTGCCATCTAAGACATTTGATGCAAGAGACTGTACTTGCTCAAAAAAATGTCATCAAAAATTCTCGCAAGAGCGCCGAGAAACTATATTCAAACTGCTTTTATTTTTGGGCAAGTTAAAGTCAAAGCAAAGGAGCGGACTTACAGTTTCCAAAATATTAAAACAAAAGAACAAAGTAGGATTTATTTCTTGCCAAATAAAAATGGAGAAGACACACGAGTCTGCAAAAGTTTTTTCAAACTATTGATAGGCGTTTCGGATGGGCGCATAACCAGGGCATTGAAAACAAAAAACACCACAGGAACACCATAACCTGATAGACGAGGAAAATCAAAATCAGCAAATAAAACTTCAGATGAGAAAATTGCCTCAGTGAAGACATTTATTCAAAAAATTCCGGCTTATGAGTCTCACTACTCCCGGACCAAAAATCCAAACGTAAAATACCTTTCTCCAGAATTGGACATTACCAAGTTGTATAGTCTGTATAAGAATGAGGTTCCCCACCCAGTTTCAATATTTGTTTTTCGTAAAATTTTCAAAAACGACTTTAATCTAAAGCTTCACGCCCCCTTGTCTGACAGTTGCCGTAAATGTGATGCGTTCAATATTAAAATTAAAGCAGCTTTAGAAGATGGTCAGGAACCTGAAGAAATTAAAAGGGAACAAGAGCTGCATCATAGAAAAGCTGAAGCTGCCAGACAAGGCATGAAGCAGGACTCTGAGGCTGCACGAGCAGATAATGATCTCACTGTCATATCGTTTGACCTGATGAAAACTTTGGCAACACCAATCATTTCCACTGGGGTTGCTTACTATAAAAGGCAACTCTGGGCGTTCTGTTTTGGAATTCATAATTTAGAAACTGATGCAACGCATATGTACATGTGGGATGAGAGCATTGCCTCGCGGGGATCTCAAGAAATAGCCTCTTGTATTGCATACTACATTAAAAACAATGTTTCAACAAGAAAACTGAAAATGTATAGCGATCAATGCGGTGGTCAGAATCGAAATTTTAAAATGGCTTTTTTTTGTAGCTATGTAGTATCTTCCGACGAATATAAAGTAAACACAATTGACCGCAAGTTCTTAGTGTCTGGTCACTCCTATCTACCAAATGATCAGGATTTTGGTTTAATTGATAAGAACAAAAGACATTACAAAAATGTTTATGTTCCCAATGACTGGGTTCAAGTAGTTCTTGAAACTAGAAAGAAAAAACCGTTCAATGTGGTTGTTATGAAATCTGACGATTTCTTTTCCACAATGGGATTGGAAAAAGCCCTGACAAATCGCAAGAAAACAGATACTGACGAGAAAGTTGAGTGGTTGCGAATACAGTGGCTTCGATACGAAAAGGAAAAACCTGGTGTTCTTCAATACAAGTACTCTAACAATGCAAGTGTCTTATTTAACGTCGTTAGCATAAAAGAACGAGGTTGTAAAAGTTTTCAAGAGTTAGCTCAACTTTTTCCACTATTCGAGGGTCCTAAGCCCATACAAGAAGCAAAATACAAAGACTTGCTCTCTTTACTTGACTACATTCCACCCATTAATCACGATTTTTATCGTCAGCTTGCTCACAATAGGCATGTTGAAGAAGATCCCAATGTGTTTGAAGATCATATCGATGAAGAAATTACTTGATTTGAAATTAAAAATTATAATTTTGTTTTTGTTCTTCAAATATAACATTTTCTATGAATCGATTTTTATTTGAAATAAAATAAAATCAGCTAACGCAAAAGTGACCCAACCCACCACCAAATTTCTATTTAAAAAAAAATACGCCGAAAACTAAGTAAACTATCCCTCTACATCTATTATGACAGGAAACTTAAAAAAAAACTTCGAATTTTAAAAAATAAGTGGGGATTAACGGTTCATCGAGAAACGCAAATTTTGTTTTGCGAGTTTCTTCGTAAGTAATGAAATAAATTTGGGCCACTATTGCACACAACGCCTCAAATATTTCAACACCAAGTCCTTTAGTTTTCGCTAGACCATCTCTATTCATACACTTCCCATGACATGACAAACACAAGCTTATAGACCAAAAACAGCACGGTTGTCCAAAGGATTTGTAGTGGTAGCATATCTACTGCGGGAATAGTTCTGTTTTATTGTATTGTATTGTATATGTTGATTACCACGGTTCCTGAAGAGTTGTAGGTTGTATTTAGGGGAAAATAGATGTCCTGGAAGTGAATTCCATAGTAATCCAATGCGCCAGACAGGAGTCCTTTTAAAGCGACGTTGTAGGTATCTTCAGTTGTACGACGTACTGGTGCGCTCTTGTGGTCTGTCGTGGCTGCCTGACAGGCGATGCAGGGGGCGGGATGATGCCGGCCAAATCCTAGGAACACCTGCCGTGGAAATATCTGTAAAACAGGGTGATGTCACCCACATGTCTGCAGTGTTCCAGACTATCCAGATCCCGGATTAACTCCGGGTCGCTGACGAGACGCACAGTTCTCTTCTTAGTGGAATCGAGCAGCTTATGGACGTGCTTAGGCGCGGGACTACAGATGCGCGAGCAATATTCTAAGCACGGCCTTATTTGGACTGTGTAGAGCAAGAGTAGCTGCAGCGGTGTATACAGTTTTTTTTTTGTTGCGAAATAGCGCACCAAACTTCTGTGAGGCTGATTTTGCGATGCTAGCAACGTGGTCATGCCAAGACATATTGTTGTTGACCGAGACCCAGTAGTCCGATTAACGAGGATGAAGGATCTAGCCAAAATGATGTCAGTTCTCGCCGTACTGGCTTTCTTGGTAAACGTGGGCGCTTGTGTATTTCATGCAATGAACTGGACTAAATTCCTGTCGCCCTAGGTTCGAACTTTCCCTAGATCTTGATTGTTGTAATCTGCTCCTGTCTGCGGCGATAAGTCTCAGTCGCTGGTAATGGTTTTTCTGATCTAAATTGGTAGACAAGGGTACTGTCATCGGCAAAACTGCAAACAGGATTATTAGGGCATGTTCATTAATATAGATGAGAAACAGTGTTGGTGAAAGTATTGCGCCCAGAAGCACACCCGCATTAATGGTAAATGTGTTTGAGATATGTCCATCGACTGCAACGAGCAGAGGTCGGTTTTTAAGGAAACTGGCAAGCATTTATAAAATATTCCCATATTTTGAGGGATTCTTTCCAAAATTTTGTATGAAAAAAGGATGCACGGATTTTTTATATTATAGTTTCTTTATGGGCTTGAGCAATTCGTGTATAGGATGAATATGTTTTCCAAACAGTGGCACCATCTTTGCCTTAGTAAGAAAGGGTCAATGTAAGTTACAAATTGAGACCAGATGTATGTATGTGTAACTTACTAGTGAATCAGAGAAAATTCCAAGAATAAGGTCATCTTGTTCAGCCTCAGAGATACCTTCCTCAGACTCACTTTTATAGATATCGATATCTTCATGTTCGGCTTCGTCTGAGTCAGATTTATCATCACATTGTAACTCATAAAACGTCTCGTCGCACTCCACCTCTTCTAATAATTTTTGCAAACGTATTCATTTTCGAATGACCGCATTGTGATAGAGCACTAAAGGAATTTAATATACGATAAAATTGAAATACTAGACACCACAAAAAATGTATTAAATTAGTCACTCCGGTCTGATGCACCGTGCTATGCTCTAAAATCCAACACAGTGGATTCGCGAGAATCAAGCAAATACTAACAGTATTTGGGCCTAATCCAAGAAGGTAGACAGAGCGGCAGCCCCCAACAAGTCCGCTTTCTCGAAATATAGCCAATTCTGCATGTGCTCGGTGTGAGAGACCGTGGGCGAC
Source organism: Pissodes strobi (assembly GCA_016904865.1). Lineage (NCBI taxonomy): Eukaryota > Metazoa > Arthropoda > Insecta > Coleoptera > Curculionidae > Pissodes > Pissodes strobi. The sequence goes on along the minus strand of MU182530.1, from coordinate 272,688 downwards.
CTTTGGAGGATTAAACCTGGTCAGAATCGATATTATATCAACAAGGTTAGTATTTCAAACAACTTTTCTTTTTAAACGTGTCAACGTGAATTTTTTGAACCAGTTTAAATGCACAGCCAATGTCGTATTTTTACCGCGGCCAGAAAAATGAATATGAAAAAGTTTCGCAAACTGGTTCATTAGAAAAGTGCAAATCGAACGCAGAAGAAGCTTCTGCTTGCCTATTTTGAAAATATTATATATGCGATGAAGAATTTAAATATCGGCTAGTATATCTAGTTAATCGTGTTTTTGAAAAGGCGAGGTCAGTAAATGTAAGGCAAAGAAAACAAAACCGTTTGTGAGGGATAAAGTTGGAAGGTTTCTGAAGGAAGTCGATGATGAAGGATTTTTGATTACTAAGAAGCGATATATTCCTACATAAAATTCTATTTTAAGAAAAGTCTACAATCTTGTTAAAATGTGAATTTTACAGGTTTGTGTTGCATGTGTGACCTGAGTGTGCTTTGATATTATTTTAATTTTATTTTTTTCAAGTTGAATCGATAAATGGAATTGCAGATGCTTTTTGAACAAAAGATTTGATAAATTTACTTGCTGACTCTGGAGCAGACCACTTAATTGTGAAAGGTCACCAAACTTAAGTGACTCTTTAAAAAAATCGAGATAAAGCCGAAGACTCCACGTTGTCTTTGAGTTAGTCTTTACCAAATATTTTTGCATATTTAGTAACTATTGTTTTAAATTTCTGCGTCTGGTAGAAAATGTTATTCCAGCTCAGGAATCTTGAAATAACTTTTTTAACGTAACCACTGACACGATGAATGTAAAACCAATATCAGATATAATTCAATGAGGTTCTAAAACTCGCTTAATCTCTCCTCTCTGTTATTATAGCCGCCTACATATCAACGTTAACCAGAGGAAATACTAGTCATGCATCTTGTCGCCCATTTTCCGTTCCCCGTTTTTCTAAAATGATTAATGATCCTGAATTCATAATATAAAACAAAATATCGTATGAAAATTTAATCTCACAAGCCTTGTTACGTTGTGTGACAAGTTACTTACAGCTATTTTGCTTCAAGCATATATTGCATCGGAAAGTTGGGTATTAAATTTATTTTCTGTTATTACTCAGTTCATCAAACTTCTTGCTAAGCCGAATTTATTATTATTTTTTAAGTTCGGAAAATTATTCGTGAAGATTTGTTGAAAGGGAAATTTTCGAGTGTAAGTAAAACTGAGTGGAAATTATTCAAGTGGAAGCCTTTTCGAACAAAAAGTTCTTGGAACAGAAATGTTTTCGAATTTACATTTATTCCAGCCGTCAACATATTTTTTAATAATCACGGACATATTTATGATTTTCTGATTAGGCTTGAATTCCCTTATTTATATATGGTTCGGAAAATTTACGCTAGATTTGACAGGATAGGCCGCCGGCCGTTGCTTACAGTATTTTCGTATTATCCAGATTTCTGACCAATAGAATTTATATCAAAAAAAAATCTTTAGTCTACCAGACTAGGCGAGACTACTGATATAAACCAGCACTAAAGTAATACTGGGAGAGTTCGATTCGTTTTTAAGGTAAAGGCAGCGAATTTAGTGTAATATTATTATACATAGAGTAAAAACAGACGACTATTTGGCGAAACAGAAGAGTAGATTCTGATGTAAACTATGAAGATAAAGATTCTGAGGATAAACAAGATGATATTGAGATTTGGGAAGAGGATTTTGTTACAAAACAGAGAGGTGATTCTAGAAACGAGGCTATGCAAGTATTAGAAAAAGAAAATAAATGCAGTTGTGATATTGGGCGCGATAAAATCTCAGAGTGGAATAAACATTTTCCAAATAAAAGAATTCTTCAGCTTAAGTTTAATGTCACCATGGTGTATTGTCTTGTGTAGCAAAACTCGACAAATATATAACTTTAAGTTTAGGGATCAGGGAACTGATTTTCTTACGAGAATATGGATAAGTGGTAGTGCAATATCTACAGATCTAGTGGAAATGAAAACTCTGTTGGGCCAGTTTTATATTTGTCGATTTCTGAAAAACAGCCATCTAAGAGTGAATGATTTATAGAAGGAATCTAGTTGTGTTGTAGAAATATTTGGGCTAATTGTACATAAAAAGGGATATCCTTCTTTTATTGAGGTGCTTTTGCTTCATTTAAGTCGAGATCTTATGAAATAAAAGACAAGTCAGGCACTGTAAATTAAATATCTGATAATTTTGTAAAACGATGTCAGGATAACAACAACGTAGGCGGCTTTGTAGAACCATGTTTCTCGTATGTGAGTTATTACTACGTTTCAACTGGCCGTATATATCCAGTCGTCTTCAGGTGAATACTAGAGAAATTATATGCCTACATGTCAATTTACACTTGTCCGATTAATGCAAGAGATTCATACAATTAAGTCTACAATGCTAGAGCACATCTAGGTCTTAAACTATCATTGTATATGGTTTACAAAGGCTTCCATAATATCTACCGAGGATTGATTAAAATGCGACTGAGTGTAAGAATAATTTTGGATTCTGACCACACATGGGTCATGTGTTTCGATGATGTCCACTAATCCTTATTTCCAGTGGTATTTTGGTATTTCCACACTCACAGGGGATCCCATAGATGCAGTTTTTTTGCGGTTCTGACTACTAGCTTTGATCAGATCACTCCTTAAAGAGTTTTTTCTCCTTCTATTTCTCTTGCCCAGGTCTTGCTCTGCTCAAATACCTGGTCTACCAGTTTTTTGCGCTAATCATTGATCTGCATGTCTCTTTTGATTATGCAAATTCCTTGCTGCAGTGTTGTGTGCGCATTACATAGTACTAGAATGCCATGTCTTGTATTGTTTGAGTGATTGATAATAAGTTGAGATATTGTCTTGCGTATGTTGATTTTCGTTGAACTGATGAGGGGATACAATTCATATTTTTCTGAGCTAAGCTATCAAGGCATGTGCCCAACTTGGGGCTACAGAAATTTCATCCAGTTCAATGCAGCAAAACTCAAGTAACCATGTTTACCAAGAAAGCCAATACGGCGCGGCGGGCCCTGACAGCATTATGGCAGGATCGACCATTCATTCTTCCTCGTCAATCGAACTAATGGGTCTCGGTCAACAGCAATATGTCCTGGCATGACCACGTTACTAACATCGCATAATCAGCCTTGCAGAAGCTTGTTGCGCTATTTCGCAACAAAACGCTACATACACCGCAGCAGCTGCTCTTGCTCCATTCAGAAGAGAGTTGTGCGTCTCGTCGGCGACCCGCACTTAACTCGGAATCTGGATAGTCTAAAACACCGCAAACATGGGGCCGAGATGTACATTTTTACAGGTATTTTCACGTCAGATGTTTCCAGGATTTGGCCCGCCTCATCCTGCCACCAGCAAAGCCTGTCAGACAGTCACGACAGACGGCAAGAGCGCACCCGTTCGTCGTAAAACTGGAAACATCTAGAACATAGCTTTACAAGTACTCCTTTGCACTGCATCGCTGTGGAACTCAATTCTAGGACATCTGTTTTCCTCCAAATGACAACCTACAGTTATTCAAGAACCGTGTCAATTAACATCTCCGCATACACACCGCTCGTCGAGTGCCAAAGGCTCCTCCTTTAGCGTATATGTTATTGTTATTGCCATTAAAAGATGCATGATCAACTGCAGCGGACGACTTTTGTTTCTTATCGCGTTGTATTTCGATGATGTCCATTAATCCTTATTTCCAATAATATTTTAGCATCACCAACTTAGGAACCGCCACACTTTACTACAGAGATCTCATAGATTCAGTTCTCTCTGCTGCTCTGACCGCTTGCTTGGTTTAGTGGTGGTGGTTCAGATCACTCCTTAGAGAGTTCTTTTTCCTCTTCTATTTGTCATGTCCAGTTCTTGCACTGCTCAAATACCCCGTCTACCAATTTTCTGCGCTAACCAATGATCTGCAGGGACCTTTTGATTTGATTCAATGTGGTGTGAGCATTACGTAGTATTAGGATGCCATATTTTGTATTATATGGGTGATTTAATAAGAAGTTGAGATATTGTCTTGTGTGTGTTGATTTTCGATGAACTTATTGGTGAAATATATTCCTGCACTTCTGCGTTGCTACCGTTTCAGATGGCAAAATGTCATCTTAACTAAAGTTTAGGCTTGTCTGAGGCTAAATCATCAAGCCATACTATGCGAATATTGGCAATATTGAAACAGAAGAGCCCATTGGTAGTCTATCATTCTAAAAAAAAATGCGAACTAAACATACAATATCCAAGGAGGTAGTGACGACATCTCATTAAAATAAGGACAAGAATCATATATATTCTTCAATATTCATCGCTTTTTGTGACCTTCAAATAAGCCTTCAGCTCTTCGGGAGTGTTGTACCTTCAATTCCAATAAATGTGATATTAAGAATTTTTCTTTGATGGGTGCTAAAATATATTCCATATAATCCTACTTTTTCTGTCGGAGAAAAGTCTAAGAGCATGCACGAGTACAAAATAGTGAACAAGCTGTTGTAGAGGAAAAAATTATTTACATCTTATATATGATTTACTTCCTTTGTATTGATAACATCGCTTCTAAAAGCCATAAGTTTACTTTTGATAGAAGCAAACGCAAAAACAAAGGTTCAGCCAGAATATAGCAGCACGTTAAGGTTCGCAGAAGACTGGAAATTTCTGTAACACGTTCTCAAAAACGGGAAAAATATCATGCTAGCATCTTCATTGTAGCATGACAGTTAATTAAATTAATCCAGTACTCCACATTGAATCAACATCAGGATATCGTTCATGGTTGTTATTTACGTTTTAATGGATTTTGGTCTTTTAAACTCCTATTTAATTTACATGCAAAATAATTTCACTGAGAAAATATTCCAAAACAAGCGTCTAAAATAACTGGTCTCAGAATTAATCGAAGGCCGATTAACAGGAAATACCAAACAGCAGACCAGCTAGCAAGTACGTCAGCTGACCATCCTGATGACCCAAATGTTAGAAAGAAGTATTACTTATGTGCGAAAAAAGTTTCAACTAAGTTGCATTATGAGGCCGACAAAATGTTTATATCAGAAAAAGAGAAAATATTCTGAAACAAGTATATTGTCTCGTGCGAGAGGTACCGGGATCGGTGCCCGACACCTCCACCATGTGTGAACTACTAAAATGCATAAAATACTAAATAAATATCACCCTGTCCTAAAATTGAACTTTAACTTGAACAATATTATATAAACGTTAAAGGCCAACTATAAACAACGGTAGCAGGCAATGCGAGCGATTATCAATCTTAAACATGCAACGCTCAGCAGATTTGATGATATAAATACGCTACACAACCCTCAGTTCGGCAGACTTTGTACCTCACCCAAACCTAACCTCCTTACCTGAGCTGTCTTGCTCGAGCACATTGCTCGCGGACTCAGATTCCTCTATCTGAGTTGTCTTGCTCGAGCACATTGCTCGCAGACTCGGGGGATGCCTACCATCAGTATTGCAAGTCGAATCTACAGGAGGTTTATTAAAAGATAATGCTCAAAGTAAAAATCAGTAAGTTGAAGTGCAAACTCTTAGTGGAACTTTAAGTGAAAAAACTAACTGTAAATGAAGCACAACACAAACTCTTAAGAAAAACTATATTTATGAAGCAGTGACCAAAGACTTAGAAACAATTCATAAATATACATTAATCGAGAAATCATGCGCACCTTAGTGCCTACTTGGGTATAATATAATCTTATCAACATTTCTGACCGATAGACATTGTTAATCTTTTCTCGTTAAGTTTGCCCAATATACGTGGTTATTGTTTATTCGAAGTGCTTTCTTTATCATCTCTTCTCACCTGACGTAGAGCGATTCCGAATCTGAGCTATTCTCCTGCGCGCTAATCAAGGCGTGGCGTCACGGGATAAAACAGTTTGTGACAATATAAAGAATCTGATCATAGAAATAATCAATGGTCGATTATGACGAAATACTGAAAAACAGACCGCCTATAAAAAAAATAGCAACTGGTTTTAATGTGAAACAAAGATCCTAATTATACCGATGCCGCGATGTCACATTGTCAGTGTTATTACTGTGTATTAAAATTGTTTATTCATTATTAATGTTTGAAAAGTTGAGGAAAATTAAGGACACTTGGAAAACTTTTGTGTTGCCAAAAGATAAAGGATTTTCTTCAGTTTTACAAAAACAAAAATACGTGAAAGTAAATAATGGGTCTGACAGACCAAATGCGACTGCTCGTGGGTGAAAAATATCAGTGTTAATAATTATACACTTTTCGATATATAGTATTATATTAGTCACTGTGACACTTATCATTTATGTTTACTAAAATGTATATAACTGAAGAAGCACTACATTTATTAACATCAACATATAGACCGCAAATAATTGCAATGGCTGTCAATCAAGGATGACGAAATGTTCAAAAAGTGTAGGGCAACTTCTCTCATAAGTTGTAAAAGGTGGGTCACAGAGTTTTTTTTATGACGGCTGAAATCTCCAAACAAATACGTGGTTATATTAGTTTCATATAAAATCATTTTATTTTCTGATTTCAAGTACTTAATTGCATTTTCTCTATTTGGCGATATAAGTTATTATCTAATCAAAGTGATTGCATTACGATCCGTTGTAGAAGGACTAATTAATCAGACTCAATCGTTTATTAGCATATGCCCATCTATTAAGTAGGTCGTATTCATAACATCATTATATCGAGATCAATCTACGTATAATTTGATGTACATTGCTATGTACTACACAGGATAATTTGATATCCTTCATTGAAATCACCTTAATTACAATTTACGTCAATGAGGATAAGTACAAAGTATTAAAACCTTGATAATATAACGTTGATAACTGACTTAACTAGGCTATAAGTTATTTTGTAAAACTAACAGATATCCGATAATAGTAGTATTAAGAGTGGCCTCTAACGATCAATGATTGTTTTTCAATATTTCAAAACAAAAGTGGTAAAAATGCTAAGCCAAACTAACCAACTTAGTCCTGATACAAAAGGAGTTATATACAAACACTACTATTTACCAGAAATAAGATATTTTTATTAAAATAACTAAATGTATTTTGAACACAAAATAAATAAAAATATTATAATTTTACCGAATCAGACGCTATAATGTAGGAAGTTAGGATTACGAACCTAGAGTATGGAGTTAAATATATTTAAAGGTGCCACTAACTTATGGACAGCACAAGTCAGAGAATCCCCAAGGTGTAATTTGAAACTCGTTTTGGCTGAGGCTTGCAACAACAAATTATAAACAATAAAACCAGTAGTTAAATCAACTCAAAACAAAAATAAATCAAAATAGTTCAATTATTCAGTTCAATTATAGTATTTTTACTAGTTACTTCCCTTTTAAAACTTCAGTATAAAAGAAAAATAGGTGAACAGAAAATCGGTTTATTTCCATAATTATTTCGGAATGATGTTTCCCTACAAACAAAATCACAGGTTTGACGTTAAGTCAATTAAAATAAAACGGAAACAATAACTATACTGTGATACTCTATGGTGCTTAAAATTATACCTAGCCGTAGCGACTAAATCTAAAGAGATGGTGAATTTCTTTACTTGATGTTATATTTGAAATAATTTGCTTCATTTTAAGTAATACCTGGACGTAATAATAAAAAGCCAACTGTAAAAGAATAAGTCTACCGCTGACAAATTCTGTAACACTCTCTGTTAATTGCTTAATAGGCGGTCCATATGCCAGGTTTACTCACCGGATTCAATTTTTTTAAAACGCGTGTGTCTATGTCTTAGCAGTTAGATGAGGGCGCCACTATTTTTTTTACTAGAAATTTCAAAATCCCAAATACCTTTCTTATTTAAATATGAAAACATATAGCCCTTTCAGGACAATTAATTTTATCTCAAATTAATTTGAAGTTATGGTAACGCCAATAAACTAATGAGAGAATTCTCTTGTAATATATTTCACCTATTTTATCAGACTATTAAATCAAATCAAAATAAGATACTACTTTCTAATCTATGTCTTAAAACATTAATATTGCCCAATTTCTATTTTAAAATAATTCCAACTAAACGTTGAATTCATAAAGGTCTAAATACAAGTCAATCATTAAACACTATCAATTGGAAGCATTTAATTAAACTAGATTAATACTAAATCAATAAGATAACCGGTGAAGTAAATATGTACATATATAAACGTTAAATAGCTACAGGTAGTAGAAATTGAGCTCAAGTCAATTGCGATATCAAAGCAACAAATTAAATTTGCAAATTTCGTTTATGGAAAACAAATTACTGCTATGAGCTTTACAGCCAATTGCAGAAAAACAAAATAATCAGCTATCCTGACTGTAGCAAAATTAATTCTCTACTTGAGATAATATCATATATAATTAAGATAAAATTACGTATCTCCACAGCAACTATGAAGAGAAGCAGAAATATATATGATGCATGAAAATAGATAACCTACAGCTTTTTAAAGGTAAGTTCGATAAGCATAATAACCAGATCAATAAATGAAACGAGAAATAACCAGAACATAAACAATAGACATCAAACGACCTACAGTCGTTTAACTATAAATTCATTAAGCCAGCCAATTACAGTGAAATAAGACAATCAGCTATCCTGACTGTAGGAAAATGAATTATTTACTTGAGATAATATTAGATATAATAAAGATAAAATTACGTATATCCACAGCAATTATGAAAAGAAGCACAAATATATATGATACATGAAATCAGATAACCTACAGCTTTTTAAATGTTAGTTTGCTAAGCATAACAGCCAGATAAATAAATAAAACGAAAATATAAACGATAGACATTTATCGACCTACAGTCGTTTAACTATAAACTCATTCATTCATTTGCAGAGACTGGCATTTCCGGTGAAGGTGCGTCTTCACCATGTGATCGTATCACCTTGACGAAAAGGCCGCTCTACGGCTACCTGACGCCGGAGCTAACTAGGTCCGCATCAAAAGGCCGCCGACGCATATGAGCCCCAAAAGAAGGAAATTCTATCTCACGGAAGGAATTCTATCCCACAGAAGGAACTCTATCCCACAGAAGGCATTCTATCCCACAGAAGAACTCCAGTGAAATGATAAACAATTTTAACCATCTTAAATGTAATCACTCGTGTCTAACATACCTTTAAAAAAGTGGGTGAGCACACTAGTTCATCACACAACGCTTATAGGCGATATAACCGATAATTTTAGAAAATATACACTTTACTTGATTTGCCAAATACTGCAACGACACAGTCAGACGATAATTAGACCTGATGGTCAAAAATGGCAACGATTAATTCCCATACGGAAAACTGCCTGCTTGTCTTGAAGGCCAGACGAGAAGGGCTAGCATTTGTCTCAAAAAATAATATATATACCAGATATTGAGATGCTAGGAAAACCGTAACTAAGATCGCGGGAAGTAAGGTAGCGAGTGTATCGATATCACAAATCGACCAATTAAAGCAGAAAATCGTACTACTATATTGCAACATTTAAGACGTTACAACGTATAACAAATGAAAACTTTTTATGAAAAACTTTATTAAAAAGTAAAACGTGAACAACGTTCTGTTTATACTGCTCGAGTTAGTTGAACGTACAACCGTGAAATTAAAAATAGTACGATTTGATGGGTTAAAAATTTAGTCAAATATGATAATAAAAAAATTAAACTTTGAACGCCCTTTAAGTTAAAGAAAAGTAGTCTAATATTAAAGTATTGATTAAAGAAAAAAGCGGCAACCAAAAGGCCTAAAGCTCTGACCGCTCCAGAGAAATAAAGTTTCCTTAATGTGGCATTATGCAAATAGATAAAATTTGTGAGGTTTTCTTTTGTAGTACAATCCAATCACAGTATTTAATGCCCCTCTTATTAGCTTATCTTTTATAAATTGCTTACAGCAATGTCTGCCAAAATAGAGTATACATTGTAGTTTTTGTTATGTAAGCCAAATAGGAATCCAGCTTTCGTAAATTTACAAGACTCGTCTATTCTAGGTGATTATTACCCCCCATATGAATTTTTTTTCCAGGGCAGAGTACATATTCACTAAGAATGAGAATTCCTACTAATTCAATTTCTTGAATAGATATAGATTTATTTATTGTACTTTTCATACCCGCATTATGTATTAAATTCGATTACTAGTAAGTCAAAAAAATTTCATGAAACAATTTTATAAACTAATCTACTTAAATATCTTCTGCTTCGGCAATGGTATCTACTTTTGGTCGATGAGTCGTCAGATATTTCTGCTTAGAAGTGTAACCCAGTGGTACTACCGCTGAATTTTCCAAATAGATCCTGTATCCCTCTTGGCTAACGGAATATTACGTTCTGGGTCATAGTCTTCACAACGAAATATATAATTTTATCTACAGTTCTAGGTAATTAGCCGATGTGCCGACAAATTGTCGTGAGACGTGTTATCCTCCTTGCGAGAATCCTCACTAGTTTTGCCTGTATTATATAGAGGCAGTAAAGTAATATCAGCTTGGGGAGAGACAAAAATCATGTTCTTTCACTACAGATATAGCTTCATGTAATTTTTTTTTTTACAATTAACCATATATATCTTGCAGTCGCCACTATACTGCTACTGCAAATAATTTTACAGTATAGTCCTTCATGATTCTGCTAAATATAAATATTATTTTATAAATTGGTTTATAAGGCAGTGTACTGTGTAAGACGTATAATATTCATATCTTGTGTCATTATTGGGAGGCTTTATACTTTGCATGCCTTTGTAATCAAAATTATGCATCGTTAACAAATCAACTTTTTTTTATATTTTCCTATTAATAACATTGATTAAATTTCACACATTCCTCTTTGTACATTATATTATTCTGATTCAAATAGAACGGAAGTCTCTATCTATAACTGACAGAGTAGAATTGATTAGGTTTAGAGTGAGTCCAGATAGCGCAATTATCGTGATGAGATCATTTTAATAACCGAAAATGTGAGATTATATGACAAGCGGATCTATTATAGAATCTAACTGGTCATTACGTGCCGTAGGATAGCTTCGCTATGCAAATCACGAGCATTTTCAAATCTCCAGGACAGATATTCAAAATTAAATAGAAAATTGTTGGAGCAAAATAATAGTGACTTCTGTAAAACTGTAATTGCACTCTTTATCATGAAAAATTATATTCTTCTCTCGTTTACTAGACCGTAATACCATTTTTAGCAGGTGACGATACATCAAATAAATAAATGAAATCTAGTCTGATTGAGTACCACTTTAACATAATCATTTTGGGAACAAAATAGAAACACTTTAGACACACTAGAGGCACAGTTTAGCAAAAATAAAGGCACAATTTAGACTAAGTTTTGGGTATATTTTGGGCATTATTTGGTACACATTTTGATCACCATTTTGGTCTCATTGCCCACACATAATGGTTAAAAGGTCGACATTGTGCCTTAAAAATGTGTCGTGCCCAAATATACGTGCTGGCAGGAACGTCAAACTAGTGAGAGGAGTTTGATTACGGGGAGTGACGCCCCCGCCATTCCGAGT
>MU182530.1:236603-261056 GCA_016904865.1 Pissodes strobi | reverse complement strand
CCATTCCGAGTTGCCACGGGATGTGGCCCATCAAATCCCATCGTCCTCCTCCAGGCTGGAGAACACCAAAGTATAAAGTCTGGTGCTGATCACTGGGGAGTGATCCAACAAACCCCATTTTTACCCCTGTCAGACTAGGGACCGCCAAAGGAATGAGTCTGAGGCCGATGCTTCGAGTGGAAGCGGCCCTAGGTGGTAGATGCATAAGCCTACTCGCATCGTCCGGTGAAAGACCACCCCACCAGAATTGGGAAGCGCTAAGTGGTTTTCCCAAATCACGTTCCGCTTCCACGCTGGTGGTCCCGGGTTCCACAGTAGGAGGAATATATGGACATGATGGTGCTTCCAGGATCAAAATATTCCGGAAGTAAACTCCCCGGCCATTCGGATCTCCGGGCGCTGGGTGGCCCTGGGAGCCCTTCATTCCGCATTTCACAGACAGCAAAGATACCGAACCAATTTAGAATAGATTTCTGCCACATAAGAGGCCTAAATACAAACATAAATTCGGTACACCAACATCTACAAGCAAATAGACCACACATATTAGCCCTTATAGAAACACAAGTATGTTCTACAACAACAACAGTGAACTACCTCTATCCTGGTTACGACTTACATACCCGATTTAGATATAAGTTCGGAATATGCCTTTTTGTCCGAAGCGACCTTTCATGTCACCGCGAGGAGACACTCGAACCGAACAACCTTGACGCCATGTGGCTCAAGTTCACCGCCAAGGGATCAACCAAGTTTATATGTTGTCTCTATCGCCCTCCGAGCGATAGAGCCTACCAAAGCTTTTTCTCAACACTAGCTACCACTTTTGACTCAATACAGGTCGATCACCCCAGTTCAGAAATAATCGTTCTGGGAGACTTCAATGCCCACAACACCAACTGGCTCAAACATCACAACAAGACCGACAACGAAGGTAGAGAAGCTGAAGCATTTGCCATCAGCTGCGGGCTTACTCAACTGGTAGACGAACCAACTCGAATCTCAGAGAGGGGCGAATTCGCCGCCCTCCTGGATCTTTTTCTGACCACCAATCCTGACCAGTACAAGGTTACAGTTGGTCCGCCATTAGGTACCTCCGACCACAAACTTATTACAACGGTTTGTGAATTGCCACCCATGCGGAAGGATCCACCATTGCCTCGCAAAATCTGGCATTACAATTCAGCAAACTGGGACGATCTAAGGCAGTTCTACCTAGATTTTCCTTGGCTCGACGTCTGCTTTGCCACTGACGACCCGTCAGACTGCTGTGAAGAGATCATGCAAGTAATCTCCTCAGGAATGGAAGCATACATCCCAAATTCCATCAAGTTGCCATCAAAAGGAAAGCCCTGGTTCGACAAAAGATGCGAAAGAGCTGTAGGAAGGAAACAGCAAGCCTATAAGTACTGGCAGCAAAATCAGACCGCTGAAAATCGCAATTATTTTATCGAAGCGAGAAACGAGTGCAAGCGTGTGATCGACGAAACTAAGGACAAACACAATCAAAGGATCAGGAATAAACTTTTGCAATGCCCCAGTGGTTCCAGGAATTTCTGGTCGGTAGCAAAGGCAGTAAGTAACAACTTTACGAAAATGTCTCTCCCACCTTTGACGGACGAACGTGGCATCACGGCGGCTACAGCCAAGGAAAAAGCAAACATGCTCGCCAAAATGTTTTCATCGCACTCTACCTTAGACGTGCCCCAAGGCAGGACTCTCCCCACTATACCGAACATCAACACTACCATGGCAGAAGTCAAGTTTTCTCACCGTGATATTCGCAAAATCCTTAAAGAACTAGATACGCAAAAGGCATCGGGACCGGACGGAATACCTGCCATCGTCATGGAACGTGTAGTCAACCAGCAACTACTCAAGTACCTCGAGAGCAACAGAATAATCAGCGATAATCAATACGGCTTTCGCAAAGAGAGATCGACAGGAGATATATTGGCCTATGTCACTCATATATGGAGTAGGGCAATTGAAAACTACGGAGAGTCTCGAGCGATTGCGTTGGATATTTCAAAGGCATTCGACAGAGTTTGGCATGATGGACTGCTCAACAAACTGCCGTCCTTGGGACTGCCCGCCTCTCTCTGCAGCTGGCTGGCCAGTTTCCTTAAGAACCGATCCCTACACGTTGCAGTCGATGGGCACATCTCGGACACATTCACCATCAACGCGGGCGTGCCTCAGGGCGCAATACTTTCACCAACTCTGTTCCTCATCTATATTAATGACCTGCTGATCGAAACGAATAATCCTGTTTACAGTTTTGCAGATGACAGTACCCTTGTCTCCCACTTTAGATCAGAAAAACCCTTACCAGCGACTGAGACTCATCACCGCAGACAGGAGCAGATTACAGCAATTAATCAAGACCTGGAGAAAGTTCAAACTTGGGGCGACCGAAATTTGGTCCAGTTCAATGCAGCAAAGACCCAAGCAGCAACGTTTACTAAGAGGGCCAATACAGCGGGCCCTGACATCATTATGGCAGGATCGACCATTCCTTCATCCTCGTCAATCGGGCTGCTGGGTGTCTCGGTCAACAGCAATATGTCATGGCATGACCGTGTTGCTAACATCGCAAAATCAGCCTCCCAGAAGCTTGGTGCGCTATTTCGCAACAAAAAACTCTATACACCGCAGCAGTTGCTCTTGCTGTACAAAGCGCAAATAAGACCGTGCTTAGAATATTGCTCACATATCTGGGGTGCCGCACCAAAGCATACCCTAAAGCTGCTGGATTCCATTCAGAAGAGGGCTGTGCATCTCGTCGGCGATCCGGAGTTGACCCGGAATCTGGATAGTCTGGAACATCGCAGACGTGTGGCCGAGATGTCTCTGTTTTACAGATACTTTCACGGCAGATGTTCCCAGGATTTGGCCCGCATAATCACGCCCCTGGCAACTCCTGTCAGACAGTCCCGACAGACGGCAGGAGCGCACCAGTTCGTCGTACAACTAGAAACACCTAGAACATCGCTTTACCAGAACTCCTTTGTCTGGCACACTGCATCACTGTGGAACTCACTTCCAGGACATCTGTTTCCTACTAATTACGACCTACAAATATTCAAGAACCGTGTCAATCAACATCTTCGCACACACACCGCTCGTCGAGCGCCATAGGATCTCCCTTTAGTGTGTGTGCCACTGCCATAAAAAAAAATATGTCAGATAATTGTTGTATAGCTCTAAAGAGTCGTCGAAAGATTCTAGGGAAATAAACAAGTGGTTGAACAGTTTCTTCCATAAGATTGTCTACTCGATTGTCTAGATTCCACATTCGTTGTTAATTCTTTAATACATGGTTCATATCATCTCCCCAGTTTTGTTCGGCGGTTATTTTCTATGAGTCAGTCATGAGTTGATGTACTTCTTGCGATTTAAAAGTACTATTGTTTCTAGCTGCTAGTGCTATAAAATATTGTATGTCATCGTCAAATGACCTTTTTATGCTGGAATAATACGAAAGGAAGGTAACTTGCGCTTGCACTGTGCGGTATAATTGAGGTTGTGAGCTGTCTAACATACAAACAAACACATATAGCCTATATTTGTCAGCTTCAAACCTTTCTGCCGTTTAAATGGTTTTGAGAAATTAATACAACAAAAAGAAAAAATGCCGAAATCTGACATACCAGATCTTCTTATTCAGAGAATAATAGAGCTTAAAGTGATAAAGGCATAGATTGCTAATTTGAAAACGATCTATCCTTAATCAATTGTTGTGTCAAAAGTGAGCGAGATATTTACATTTTTACTTTATATTGAATAAATATATTTTGATTATTGTATCAAAAAATCAAAGGCTAAAAAATAAATGGTCTGCAAACTTAGCAAAAATATAATAATAAACTTACGTCGTGTAAATCTTCAAATCAACTTAAAGTTGGTAAAGTAGTTTGGCTTTTCAAGAAAAGTGACCCAAACTTTATAAGCAAGCGGCCGTAATCCTATCGTCGTTTTCGAAGGTTTTTGAATCCTCTCTATTTTTTTAAACTTTTCTGCCAAACTTTACAATAATCAATAAAATATCCTTTTTTATACGAGAGTTCTGAAGAAGATTGGCATAGGTGATTGTTATGTAGGAATTTTTTTCTACGCCTCCATTTACCATGCTAAATTCTTAAATGAAAAGCGCTATTTTTAATCGTTCCTGAATTCAACCACTTCATACATAGCATGAAGATCCCTTCTTCATATGAATACAAAACAGTTAAGTTTGATAAAATAACAAGCGATGAACGCAATGCTTTTTTTATGAGTTTGTTAAAAAAATATTTTTATTGGGATAAGGCACAAACTCGTGCTACTCGGGAACTGCAATCGCAACGCCCACAAAAAATTAATCAATTGGACCTTATGGCAAAAGACCGTCTTACATAACTACTACTTTAGATTTTTGCCCATAAGCAGGTCACCGAATTGGGCCCACTTCGATTTCTTCTGTAGATCTTCATTGACCATATATTTTCTTCACAGGTTAATTTATTTGATTTAATATATTTTTTAACTGTTTATTTGTCCATTGATATTATCACCGCCATGGGATTAATTTATAATTGCTTTTACTTAGGGGATTAATCTTTATTTAAAGCGTTCTTGATTACTTGTTACTAGTTAGTGACGAATATTAACAAAAAAAACTAAGATTAAGGTTTAATAACCTTAGAATTTGGGTGATACTTATTTTAAAGAATCTTATTATAATTTTAAGTGCGATACCATAATCTCAATTAGGTTTGAGACATAATTAGATTTCTATTATGAACATAATATATAGTTCATATTTAAATAAATAGCTTAATCGCATTTTTTTATGTTTATTTTGGTATGCTGAAGTCAAGGTCAAGTTGAGTTTATGCATTAGGTTTTTCAATATTCACAGATACCGTTTTTTTTTAAATTTTGCTACCCTAACTTCAATGCTTATAAATTATTGATATATTTGTATTAGAAAATTTAGTAGCACCTTCGACCAACTGTCTACTCTACGATCCATGCCTATAAATATTAACACCGCTGAGTGAACCAGGCATGTGGATCGGCTGTTAGACGATTAACTAATCGTGTTACAATATTTCATTAGGAGACTGGAAATAATAAATTTTCCGGGCGCGCATGACAAATTCTCGTGCGAGGCAAAGCCGTACACGGGAAGTGATGCAAGCACGGAAAAATACATTTTTGGACGTGTAATGAAGGATATTTTTTATTATATTTGGCTGAAAACAACAACACATAAAGAAAAGAGATTAAAAGTAAAACATTTTTATTTTCATAATAGTTACAGGCATCATAAAAAATTGTAATAAGAGTAAGAAAATGAAAAAAAAATAACTAACTATTAAAAGTAAAATTGCCTTTTAGTTGGTGGTGTTATTATTAATGGTAATGTTTATGGTACAATTTGTATTATTGCAGAGGTTTGAAGCTACTGAAGGAGACTGATCCAATGGCGCAGTTCTTAAATTTTTATATTGCATTTTTCGAGTGAGACTTCAGTTTTTCTTTGGATGCATTCGTCTATATATCCTTGTGCTACATTGGGAGTACCCCATCCTCCGTGCCTTTTCAGAGTGAGTAACCGCAATTCAACATTGCACCATGGAAATAGAGAAATTGAACATTAGAAAAAGGAGGGTAGTCATTATACTCCGACAGTCAGGACGCCTTAAAAGCAGTTAGTGCACACAAGGTCAGATCTAGACTAGTTAAAGACTGCATAAGTGCTCTTGAAGAGGTCGGTGGTAACAATAAGCTCACCATTGCGTGGGTTCCGGGACATGAAGGCCATCAAGGCAACGAAGAAGCCGACAAACTTACAAAACGGGGCGCAAGTAAGCTTAAGTTGGAACCTGAGCCCTACTGCGGGATAGCAGGAAGAGTCTTCAAAACAGCAGTTAAAAGTTGGATAGATAAACAATCTCTAAACTGATGGTTACAAACACCGGGGCAACTACAGGCCAAACAGTTCATAAAACATCGCCTCCAAAATTCACGGCAGATCTACTTAAGAGGAGTCGCAAGACGATAATAATATTAGTGGGTCAGCATACGGGGCACTGTAGAATAAACAGATACATGGTAAAGATCAGCCTGGTAGATAATAGCCGTTGCAGGTTTTGTCAGGAGGAGGAGGAAACTCCAAAACACGTGTGGTACGAGTGTGAGGCTCTCTACAGTCTCCGGTATGCAAGGCTAGGAGAGACCGAACCAGGACCTGCAAGGTACATGGAGGAGCCGGTACTCCATGACATTGCCGGTCATTTGTGGAGTCCGATTAGGAAGACCAGACTGGATGAGGTCCTCTAAGCATGGCTCGGAGTGCCACAATAAACCTGCATAGGTTGGAGTGGCAGAGGCGAGAACCAGCACCAACTCCCTTCAATTCTATTCTTTCTAACCGCTTTCCACCAACGCCATAGTCCATATCCGGAATATTATTTGGGCTTTTGTAGTTTTAAGTATTCCGCAACAAGTTTCGAAACACCACTAATATTATGGCATCCAACATGTTGGGCGTAACACCAGCTCTTTCGATGTGCAACATATACTCCCCTATAGCTTATATTTTTGAGTAACAAATATGCATACTTGCGGTAAAGCACACAGGACTCGAATGTACATCCTTCATTGGTAATGGTAATTGACGTATAGTTTTTCTCTCTCGCAAGGAAATGACAAGAAATCGCCCATTATCATCCACATCTCAATATGCGCCGAAGATCCCAAATACTAAACTAGCTTTTGCTAGCAGATATTGTTCATCTGAAACTTCAAAATTTGGTTACTTGTTCTGCCATTAAAACACTGGACTTTTTTGGTATATACCTAAAAAAGCAACAGTTTTTGGATACTTGTTGATGTCAGCATTTACTTTTATAGCCAAACAACTCTTTGGCATTGAGAATCGAGTCCATAACATGAAATAATTCATTTTCGACAAAATAAACCATAAGAATATCTTCGGTGACAGTACAGTTTTGATTTTATTCATATTTCGCCGTTCAGTAAAAAGGTGATATTCGTGTTCAATTCTTGACCTGGATTTTATTGATAATAGACTGGCGTTCGCTTGTGCCGCTTGATCTAATATGATGTCAGGAATTTCGGGCTCTTCTTCTGATTACATTTTCATATTCGGCCATAAATTTAACTGCCAAAAAATAATTAAAGCTGGCAATACAACGTAAATCATAGCTATGGGAATGTTAATAGTGTTTGGTATGTATGATGTAATTCCGTGATAATTTAAAATTATTTCAATGGTGCTTTGTTTTGCATTAGTCTATGGCAGGTAAAGTTGTCAAAACGTCAAGAAATTTTACAAAGATGTATCTAAATAGTCAAACATTTACAAGTTAAATCTCAAAAATAGAGACATTGGGATATTTTCAGTATCAGACAGTATAAACTTATTTAAACTTAGTTTACTTTGCCGTGTATTTCTATCTTAAAGCGGTATATTCGTTACTTTTATTCAGCGCACCGGAAAATTATTCTTGTGTTCGCAGTACCTAATATAAATACTCGTCAAAAATATTTCCATTAAGAAAAAAAAATTAATGTCACCCCAAGTTTTGATGTTTCAATCTATTTTAGAAATTGCTCTATATACTTTAAAGTAATTTAATCGTATGTTATGAAGTATGTATTTCATACCGTTGGTAAGTGAAATTTCTGACTACAACAGTAATGTCCTTAAATTTATTTTTCCCTCGAATAGAATAAACTTATCAGGAAAATCTTTTCAGCCTTTACCAATATAAAATTATGGTTATTACTTTCTAAGCATCGAGTGCTAACGAAGGAATCTCAACAGAACTTACATATATTCATTTATGTCTATTTTACAGAATCACTTTAAGAAAATAAGGTCATTAAGGGTACAAAATTTATTTGGTGAAATTACTGGAATAAGTAAACTTTTCGGCTTTTACGGGCATATTACGGCTATCCTTATCCCTCTTTCTTTTGCAAATGCGTCAGCGACCTTCGCTTCACTGTGGAAAGCATTCTCCTCAAGCGGTTTCCGGTTGTTCAGGATGCACCCTTTTCATGTATGCTTTTATATAAAACTGCACGCCTGATGAATAGCCAAGGCGATCAGAGACGTATTCCTTCATAAATTTATAGCTTAAAGCCAACATACGTTTCCTTCTTTCGCTGTGATAACATGCCATTTAGGATTTGCCGACAGCCTGACTTTAAAAGCATTTATTGACGCTGTTTGAACTAAGGGAAAAAAGAAACTAGCGGTTCATTGGAAATATATTTTATCTATTGCTTACAGCTGCTTTGTCTTTTTCTAATTTTAAACCGTGTCTAACTTGAAATCTCCTTTTTGCGATTTGCCTTATTTTCCTTATATACTCACTGAAATACAAAATAACTGTCAATTTGTCATATCGGCCACTCAATTTTTCAATAAATTGTATTTTTTGAGCTTCCCTTATTAGCCAAGAATCTGTGAAGAATGTATTAAGAAACATTTCATATCCCAGATCTGGCCGGACAAGCTTATCCGAAATCAACAGTTTCTCCTTGAATTGTTTACGTATATGCGTGTGATTACCTAGACAATGTATAGGATTCGCAGACACACTTACCTCACTCACTGGCGGAACTTTGATGTATTAAGATTACAAGCGTGCCCTCCCACCTTTTTTTTCAACCAGGCATTGACGTCTGACGTATTGTAATAGGTCGCTATTTCGCCCGCTTGCGCGAACACACATAAATAAGGGGATCACGGTGTCAGAATAAACAGAAATGTAGAAACTTCATGTGATTGCATACCAAAACCCTAATTTTATTTAACCCCATCATTGATCAGTCATGCTACTCTGTACGTCATCTTAACGTGACGCGGAGTCGATTGGAACCCGAAACCCCTCAAGCGGGACACGAGGTAGGGGGTAGGGATCAGCGGTTTGTCGAGTGTGCAACTTATTTATTGTGTAAACTTTGCTTTTGGTAACACTGTGCTTCTGTGCTCCTGGTATTTTTCGTTTTCGACAAGCATCAGAAACGGCAGATAGTAATTTCAAAGAAGGATTTTAGAAGGAAACATGCTGGAATAAAGATGAACATGCGGGAAACGTTAGACATGTGTATCGAAAGCAAGTCATGTAACTGTTATACTTATTAATTTTGATATTAAAAAACTGGATTGTTCTTTGCATAATGCGATCTCCGTTACGGGATCTGGATATTGAACAAAGTTCATCCAATGCAAAGAATAATTCGATAATATTTGAGGAAGAGTTAATTTTAGATATGATATTCGAAAGATTTGAGAATTGTTGAGAAATTTGGGCAGTACCACTTACCACGTTATTGCGTATTTAAGGCCCGTCGGTTTGTTTCTACCGGGTGACCCCTGGCACGTTCGGAAAATCTTTATCATATTACGTGTTCGATCGTGGCTGCCTCTGGGATAGGGATGGTTCTCTTTCACATATACCCCGGCCTTGATATTAGTGGAAGATCAAACTTTATTTGCTGTAGCTGTTTTATTGTTGTATTTTGAAGCTGATTTAATTTACACACATATACCAAGCACTAAGTGCTTATGTTGCGATGCCAGTCAGTACAGTTCGCGCACTTAGTCTATTGACTCGTGCATGAGGTAATTTCATGATCTTCGCCGCACTTATTCCACTTAAAGTCACTTGTGTAGAATGACATCGAATGCCCATGCCCCGGAATCGTCGACATTGCATGATGGGTTTTGAACTGCGTCTATTTCATCAAGTCACCCTAATACTCATTAGGGTGTTTATCTCTTGTTGATTTTTTCTTAGGCTAATTGTAGGGTTAAGGATTGTAAGGCGATTAGTTAATTGCCTACTAACAGGTGCATACGCCTGGTTCACTCAGCGGTGTTTATATATATTTACAGGTGTGAATTGTTGAGTTAACTAACAGTTGGGCGAAGGCGCCACTAAATTTTCTAATAAAAATATATCATGATTTTTAAGCATTGAAATTAGGGTAGTAAAATTTTGAAAAATACCGTATCTAAGAATGTAGGGAAACCTGAAAAAAATTACATAAACTCAACTTGGTCTTGACTTCAGCATACCAAAGAACATCAAAGATCCTAATTAAATTATTTATTTAAATATTAAGTATATTCTCGCACAAAACGTATACAATTGAAAACTTATTAGGTCTCAAACCTAATTGGGATTATGGCATCGTACTTAAAATAATAATAAAATGCTTTAAAATAGGTATCACCAAAATTATAAGTTCACCAACCCCTAATCTTATGTTCTAAATGATTAATAATGTTTAGTTCCTTATCTTTAAATATTCTTAATTAAAATCTGGATTTTTCACTAAGGAACGGGTAATTGCAGAACGCCTTAAATAAAACTCATTAAATTAAGAGTAATAGCCTAAATAAAAAATCAATTATAATTTAATCCCATGGCAGCGATAATATCCGTAGACTTATAAACAGTTAAATAAAAATATTAAATCAAATTAAATTGACCTGTGAAAAAAATATATAGCTAAGGAAGACATACAGGGGAAATCGAAGTAAACCCAATTCGGAACCTGCTGATGGACATAAACTTAAAAGTTATAGTTATGTAAGACGGTCTGCCATAAGGCTTACACTAAATTTCAGTAAATGCATTTAAGTAAATGTACGTAATACAAAAAAATCAACTTACGATAGAAAAACAATAATAGATGTGATAAAAGATAATAAAAAGGCATTTACCAGTAATTTGGTAAAGATAAGGTAAGTTATAATTATAAATCCAACTTATACTGACAGTGGTTGATAAACATATCCTGGCTCATATAGCTACTTAGCTGGCAGCTGGTCCCAACTAGTGCCTTACTGCGCCATCTGAAGCTGCACGTCACGCCATGTGGGTCAACATCAGTGAGACAAAAGAGGTTTCAAGCTGGCAGGGATGGACCTTGAGAAACTCTGTAGTATAACGAAAGACCGAGGAAGAAGGACCCTTTTGAAAAGGGTAACCTCACTTTACCTAAAATAATTTTATGATACGATATTGCCGATAATGGAGTTTTTAGCCAATTAAAAATATCAGCACTTTTGAATGGTGTTATGGTTAAAGTTATTATCGATATCAATTAAGACGGTTTTCATAATAGAGATTTCAAACCTCTTAACACGAACGTCAGAAATCCTATTAAAAATAACGGCAACTGCAAATGTCATAAATGAGATTTGTGTATTTAAATAGCATGAATATATTAACAACACCAGTATCAGTATCAGTATCAGAAGGGGTGGCCCCTAGCGGGCCTTGCACTTAGGTCACCAATTGGTCCCGTTGTGTCACCAGGCCGCATTAGAGAACCTCCAGGATGCCGGTCGTCCTTAAGAAAGCGCGCTTCTCCTTTAGACTAACACGACGCACTGAATCTTGCTCGATCGACGACGTCACGCTAAAGATTCTGAATCTGGGTGATCCCGTAAGTAGATGGTATGGGGTCTCGTCGTCCTCCATGCACCATCTACGCTCCTCTGCAATTCTCAGCAAGGTCAGATGCCGTCTAAGCCTACAGTGCCCTGTGTAGAATCCTACCAGGGCCCTGCACTCGTTCCCAGGAAGCACAACAGCGCCCTGGCGAGACTCTTCGCTGGCCCATATATCATAAGCCTCGGTTGTCTCATCCCCGGAGCCGTCCGCCATACCTCCTCCGCCCGACCCTCCATTAAGGCCTCCAAAGCTCTTTCGCGAACACTCTGGGCGATCCCCACCCACGGATCAGGCCCCAAGTATCTGCGTGCGGAGCCTTCTCTGGCTAAGGCATCAGCGGCCTCATTTCCCGGTACTCCCGAGTGTCCCGGTACCCAGACCATCGTAACCTATTTAAGCTTTGTAAGTTCAATCAGCCAGCTTTACACTCCCTTACCAACAGAGAGCGCGTGCGGACCGACTTCAGCGCCATGAGTGCGACCTTGCTGTCGGAGCAGAATAATTCTGGACCCGTCTGTGAACCAGACTAGCCCATCCCAGGTTCCCGTCCTTCCCTCTGTCCAATCCTCCTTTGTAGGGAAGAGGAAGTTCAGCATCTCGGGAAAGCCTATCTCAGGAACCATCGCGTCACCTGGCATACCCAGAATGGCTAGGTTGTCACTCCACATCCCCGCATCAGCCAATCTCATGGCCGCTCTGGCTGCTTCATGCCTCACCTGATCCGCCAATGGGGGCAACCCCACCAGCACCTCCAGGGCCCTCGTTATCAACACCATCTAGTCTAACCCAAACTTAGATTTCCATGCAGTTATGGTAGGACTTTTGGGTTTGTTTTCGGAACTCAAATAAATAGTCTGAGTTAACTAATAGAAATACCATTTCGATACGTTTCCAAATTTGTGATCGGATAATCAATCAAATTTCTCCAAACTCAAAAGAATGTTAGTAATTTCTAAGCGCATTGCCAAAGTTGCAGTCTATGAAATAACCACAACGATTACTATAACATCTTCCTTATTTCTTCGTAATTACCGGACACCGTTATCGTTAATAAAGTTAAGATGATAACATTTTAGTACTGCGCATGTTCACAATAACGATAATGACATGCTGAAACAAGGGGTTTAATATATCTCTAATACGTGATAATATTAATGGCAGGGTGCTTGCCAATTTATCGCGTAATAAATTATTAAGAATACTGGACCTGATGGTCAAAACTACAACGATAATAACTCGACTTCGAAAAAGTGTAATTTCTCCCCCTACACGTTCATCGATCGAAAGGGAAGTCACTTGCCATCAGTGATCAATAATCACCTTGACGACTCCACGTCAGTTGCTAAAAGATATTCTTGACATCTCTCAAGAGAACGTTCAAAAATGAGAGATGACCACAGAACACTTCGGAGCTGTATCCGGGCGGCGATACCGTTCCAGATATTCCAAAGTATGAAATGGTTAAATTATTAAATATAAATTCTAAGTTCAAAATAGATATCTTAAGCTCTAATGTAAGGCAAAGAGCATATCAACCACATAAATCTACCAGAGAAAGGGAAGGAACTATATTTCTGGGACTCAAGATTTCTTCACTACGAAGATAGTTTTGGCGTTGTAGATGTATTTGTTGGTGAGCTGACGTTTTGTGTCACTTCGTCCAGACCTCGGATTACGAACGCCCTGGTCTTTTGGATTTTTATATATCTCCTTGCAGTGTTAGGTAACTTCTCATTTTCCCTGCTTCACTGTTAGTGGACGTAAGCCTTGTTTGATTTTAGTCGGCACCTGTACCTTCTTTCTCAACCTAACACCAGAGATATTTGAGATATTTCTTGTGCTATCGCTAATTATGGAATATGATTTTTCACTCTCTTCGTGATCTTCTATGACCGAGAGAGCTTCGAAACGATTGCTCCTCGCAGACTAGAGAGCCCGCAGAAGTGTAGCTAGATTTTGCGCACGTTTCATTTAAACGGCGTTTTGAACACTTCTCTGCTGGGGTCGGTGATTCTGACGCAATCTGATCCTTACTCAATTCAGGAGTAGTAAAGGTGAGTGCGAGCTTATTTAGGTCCCTTTTCCCCACTTTTTTTTATCGCGGCTTCTTTTAGAGGTTGAGTCAAGCTTACGTTTTGCTGTTGCATCAGATGAACGCTTTTGCTGATTTTCCGGGTATGCTGTTGGCAAGGACTTACATTTTGGATTAATTGTGACGTTTTTTCGGGTATCAATTCTTGCTTAATTGGCGTTTTATGGCTTGTACTTCTCAGAAGGTATTGAACTGATTTGAGATGGTTAATTGCTATGTTTATGACACCGACAGATATCTTTGAGGTCCAGCCCTTTAATTTTCCGATAAGTGCGAGCTTTTTAGCACAAAAACTCGTAGAATTATTATATACATATTATTTCCTATCATACTCTTAGTAGAT
This sequence comes from Pissodes strobi, assembly GCA_016904865.1. NCBI lineage: Eukaryota > Metazoa > Arthropoda > Insecta > Coleoptera > Curculionidae > Pissodes > Pissodes strobi. The sequence goes on along the minus strand of MU182530.1, from coordinate 247,129 downwards.
GCACATTTCTTTGATAGCGTTCAACTAATTCCAGGGCATCCACACTTATATTTTTGTCCCCCATTCTTATCACAGAATTTCCAATTTATATCTTTTTTGCTACACCTTAGATATCTAAAGTATTCCAATTAGACCATTTACCTCGAGTCTGTTGATTGAAATAATTTTAACTGTTGTTTTGACTATTGGGATGCCATTTATCTTTAAAACATTTACCTGTTTTAATTATTTCTTGAACGAGGGCCAAGAGCGTTTCTAATAATATTTACGAAGGGCAATATTAATTGTACTTAAAGGAATTTTCTTACCTACCTGTAACACTAGTTTGTTAGCTTTAGCATCTGGCCTTGGTTATACATCTCGTATAATTTAATCATTAAATTACTCGATTTATGAAATAAGATGGCCTTAAACTTCCACTGACTTAGTTGTAATAAAACTGAACACAATAGCTCTCGAATCCAGAAAATTGATAACTAGAGCAAAGTTTTCTAATGATCTTACTCCATTGTTAATAAAATCAGAAAAAGATGCCCGAGTTATGTCGAGCGTAGTGAAAGTAGTGAACTATGCCAAAAATGCATCTCGTCTAACTCTTTACCCCTCCTGGTTTTTAATTATTAAGTAGTAGCTTAAAGTCATGCAAATACGTACTTGAGAAAAGCGAAATTTCCCACCTATTAATTAAGTCATTTTTGATTAATTCTGCAGACTTTGCCATTCACGCTTTATAAGCGTCTAGGTCAGGCAAATTGAAAGTTCGTCAATATATAGTTACCAATTATAGCTTACCTAGTCATTTCAAAGGGATATTTTGCCGTAAATTTATTCGAGCATCAAGCCAGATAATTAGCGAAGTATTTAAGGTCTTTTGTTGGAGAAAACTTTAATATATCTGAGTTTCTATGTGACCTATTGGTATCGTACTTGGGCATTAAATAAACATTCAAATAATATTAATTTGTGTTTTAAATAAATTTCTCTCTAACAGAGAAAACAATTTTTATTTAACTTCAGAACATTCTATTTTACATTATAGTTTATTGTCACAGTCGTGATTTATTTGGCGTTTTTAGCCACTTTGATATACTTTGACCTCACTTAAATCACCTAATCTTGACAAGTTAGGAGTAATAAGTGGACTTCATGTCTTTGAATTCGCAATCCTCCCAATACCCCTTTATCGCATAGCCATTACTTGATCTGTTACGAAGCATTGCCTTATGTTTTTGTACCTAAGTAAAATAGAAGTTTGACTAGCTCTAGACAGAAAAGACACAAGAGAATGACTCCCAAGAACGCTCAATCAACTCCTAAAAGCACAGAGCCTCCCGCGCGAATGAAAAATAGCAAATGTTATGTTTATACCCAACCAAATCAAGCACAGAGATCCTAGTTCGTTTAGACCACTGAGTCTGCTTAGGACACTTAGTAAGCTGTACGAGGAAATGATACGTAGAAGGCTGAAAGAGGAAATAGGGAGAATAACGAAGCACCAATATGGATTTATGAAGGGTCGGTCAACAATACAGGGAATACTAAAGAGACAACAGAGTAGAGCAAAAAATCTGGAATGCACTAATATCAGTTGATGTCGGCAACGCATTCAATTCAGCTAACTGGAATATAATAGTACAAATATTAAGGAAGAGAAAAAGATCGAAATACCTCCCTAGTATCGCCAAGAAATGCCCGAAAGATAGAGAGTAGCAAAACAGGAAAAACTTGCAGTTAAACCTGGGCTACCGCAGGGTAGAGCCTACGATTTGGAAAATCCTTTACAACGATGTTTCTGAAATTGAACTACAGGAGCAAACAAGAGTCATTGCTTTCGCAGATCATAAGAATTACCTAATGCGGGATACTAATGAACATTTGGGAAGAATAAACGGATGCGTAAACGAAAATGAATTGATGTTAGCACCAGAAAAAAACCGAAGTCCTGCTCATCACATAGAAAAGGAAAGGGACAAATATAAAATTTGAGACATAGAACGTAGATATAACAAAAAAGAACATTAAATGCCTGGAAGTTTCCTTTGATACACGTGGTAAGATTGGAGAAAATGTGTAAAAGGTGACACAGAAGGTGGAAGACCGAGTGACCAAATTGGTACAACTGCTACTAAATATTGGAGGACCAAACAGTAGTAAGACAGTAGTACTATATAGTGAGAGAGACTCAGTACGTAGATGAATAGCGGCGCAAAATATAATAAAGAACTACATACATATAATTCGAGAGGACACAACGTAAGGTTTTGATACGGGTAACGGCTGCCTTTAAGACGATCTCGTGTGTTGCACTACAGATTATAGCAGGAATATACCCAGTAGATTAGAAGAGAGGAAGACCATATAGGACGAAGTGGCAGACGAGATGGAACAATAATACAAGTAAATAACAATGGTCCTAACAGTTAATCCCTGATATAAACGATTGGATTAAATGCGAAAACACGGACTTAAGTTATTATATCATCAACTATTCTCAGGACACGGGATGCTTAAAACATACTCCAATTGATTTGAAAATAAAACATATGTCAAATGTACACATTGTAAGGTCGCTGATACTCTAGATTATACAATATTTGTTTGCAGGAGGTGGAGAGAACTAAGAAAGGAAACAAAAACTAAGATAAATACTGAATTAGCGCAGGATAATATAATAGACATTATGAAGAATTCTCAATTGGAACAACATACATTTTATTATTAAAATACTGGAAATTAAAGAACGGAAAGAAAGACAAGGGCAAAACAGGGAAATAGAAAGAGATAATAATATTGGAGAGTGAGAGGGGAACGAGAGGAGTATAAAAAGAGAAGGAGGATCAGAGTAGTGAAGTAAATGAGAGGATAAATGTTGCTTTCACAAAGGAGATGTCAAACGTGTTGGTTCCGTGAAGTGCAAGGGATACAAGCACTGGGGTGGGTTTAGTGGGTATACGTATAGTTGATATACGAAATCCCATACCACCGAGCAAAGGTTAAATAAGTACTCGTACACCCATAAAAGTTTCCACCTGGTAAAAAAAATATATAACTAGACAATTCAACATAACGAAATAAAAGACCTCATAGAGTTCCTAAACTTTCTAAAATATTAGATAACATTGGCTGCTATAACAGTTTGGCTCTTTATAGGGCAATTTTTTTAATATTTCTACAAGTCCTCTTATTGCTAACTATACTTAGTGCCTACATAGGAACTGAAAAAAAGCACGAAAACTACTTTTAAGGTTTGTAAGTAAACAAAATGCAAGGTGGTACATGTTTGTATGTACCACAGATCGTTGACGACCCTCTACATTTAGTTGAATCTGTGGTACACATATTATGTTCCACTTTTTCAAAACTATTTATTCTTATTTATGAAATATACAGGCCTACATTGCATTTAATACAAAAAGTACTTGTTTTCTTCTTCCTTGCACATCTTTTTCTGCTTCGTTTTTGAGGTAGATACTTTGCCTCTCTCTTCTCTTTAATTTTTGGCTTTTAACTACCTCTGTTGTGTACTGCAGAAGTATGTGATTAATTAGTTGGCCAGGTGCTACGGAACTGAATTTATGGAATCGTTTTCTGACCGTTATTACTTTTTTGTAGGCTTAATAATTCAACAAATATATTTAGGTGTAGCATAAGAGATAAAGGAGCGTACATAATTTTACGAGGAATTCCAGTTTAGAAGTACACTTGCGCTGATTTTTTCAGATAATTTGAAGCTTATCGGCGCAGAGACACCAAAATAACCACCACGAAAGCTTCATAAATGATATCAGAAAAAGGTGTAGTAGATCAGCGTCAACTCTTATTAGGGGAAACATCGTAGAGTAAATTAACTACTTTAAACATCTACGCAGCTGAAAAGGGAACCTCTGATGGGTAATGGGCATTCGTAATGTGCATGTGCAGAAGTATTACTACTCGTATAAACCTTAAAGAAAATCCTAAAATGGTATGCCTGATCCGTGCTACTCTATGAGTGTGAAACCTAGACACTCAAAGTGGCAACGATAAACAAGCTGGAGGCATTCGAACTATGACGTAAATATATCACGTCAATTATTGAGGATATCATGAGTCACATAGCCTCCCAATGAAGGCGTATTTAGGGAGATGAACTAGTAGATATAATATAAATGCTAAAAAATTAATATTTGGGCAAAATAATTAGAGAATCTAAATGTTATCTGCTCTAGTATATCACCCACGCAAGAATGAGATGGCTCATTCGTAGGATGCTTTCATGGCTGCACAATATAAGGCAATGGACTGGATTACAACTATAACTTTATGCAAGATATATTAGTTTTGAATAAAATGAAAGCATTCCAAAAGCTTGACATATTGCAATGTCTATATCTAAGATATTGATGCAATTGGTGGGGAAGAGTATTATCCAGAACCGTTTCCTAGATACGCCACTCCTTTGCAACTAATATTTTCCCAAATGGTTTCTTTAAGATTGTCAAGGATTATACAAATCAACTCTATGTTTTAATCTAGTTACTTATCTTGCATGTTTTGAGAATATTTGAGCATTTGGAATGGCGGGGGTACTGGGACATTTTTACGGTCTTTGGGCGCTCAATAAAACCAATAAACTCTCCCTAAAACTAGTTGTAGGTTGTGCTTAGGCTAATTTTAAACAGTGTCATTGACTTCTTCGGCCAATGATAATGAACTCACAGAGTGTCAAAAGGGTGTTAAAGTGCCCCAGTCCCCCCCCCCCCCCCCAACTACTACTCCGTCATACCGGCCGTACTGAAATTATTGATTTCTAATATGTAGCGATTGCCAAAATGTAACAAACATGTTCTTTTTGCTTAGTTCGGATTAGTTCAATTTGAACATTGCATTTCTAAGTAAATCTTATATTTTATAGAACATTTGCAATTCTTAATGTCATATATATTATTCTCATGTCCCCTCTAACCCACTAAAGTTTCTTTTAGTAGTAGTCACGGATCAATGTTTATACGATTAAGTTAAAAGAAAAGTACTCTTTTCTGCTAATTTACTGTATTGGCAATAGCAAAATTCAGGTAACATAAATCGTAGTTCAACTGCTGGATATAAGTGCAAAAATGCCGTCAATTGCAGCTGGTGGAACATTAGAAGACAGCCGCTAGCGCGGCGAACTTGAATTTTACCCTGAAAGCATTTCCATGTGTAGATTTTAAATCCGATATTTGCTTATACAAGATAAGTGGAATGCTACACTTGTAACTAAAGAAACAATGTTGCTTTTATCGATTTTCATTTGCAGCAATATATCCGTTTATCCATATTTATTAACTAACAAATATAATTTTTTAAATCCATCGAAAAATAATCTCTTCTTGGACAAAATACCATCGACATATTTAAAGTTCTGATGGCAACTGTTTTAAGTCCTGTTGCCTGTTTCAAAACCGAAGGAAAGCTTCCATTTCCATTTTATTTTTACAGAGAAGATATCGTTCAAACCAGATGCACTTTTCTTGTTAATATGCACCAAAATTGACTTTAGTTTTTCAGAATCAAGACGTGCAAAGAAAAAAGCATTCAATTTTGAAATATGGTTTAGGAAAAATAAGGCTTCAAGAGATCCATAAGCAATATTGTTGGCCAGAGTTATTGTAATGGTACAGTAGTAAGGATTAATGTTTCAGCTTTTAAATTAGAATCTTTGATGTTTTTGTGTTTTTCTTTTCCTGTAGATCATTCATAACAGTCCAAACGTTCCTCTGCTTATTGCATGCTTGGTGTTTGCTTCAATGGATGCTTCTATAGTTATGAAAGTAAGTTAAAAAAAATCTCCATTAACCTAAATTATTTTTGTTGACCTTAAGAAAACAGCGGTGTATCTAGATCTTCTTCGTTTCTTAAAAGTATTCATTTTTTCCATTCTAAGAATTTTCTTCATTAAAACTGCTTTATAAATTACATCACGGATGATTTTGCTAGAATGCAGGTTTGTGGAATAGTGCTTTGTTACTGACTGCTAGTTCTTTTAATGCTTTTATATTCTGAGAAATATATGTATTATATCTGGTTGTTCTTCTCCAGAATATCCCATTTTAAGTTCAAATCATAGCTTAACAGATTCTTCTTAACTCCTGACTGGACGTGGTTAGAGCGAAACACAGCCTTTGACTACATCATTGGGATGTTTTACAAAATATTGTTGTAAGTATATATAACAATTGGGTAAAACTTATCACAAATTTAAATCCCCGAGGATTATGTCGAATTTTGAAAAAAGTGGAAGCAGGTGAAAGATCTTGGTTAGTGTTTATATCTTTTAAACAACAAGCAAAGAAGTCGAGACCATATTAAATAATTTGGTTATTTATAAATTCACTTTCATGAAAAATGGCTTACAACGATCAGGAAATTACTGCGCCATGTGAGATCCTCGAGGCATGTACGGGACATTTTAAGAGTTTCTACAATGGTACCAGCAATCGGCAACATGCAACAGTGTCCGAGAACGAGTAGTTTCACTTAGTTAACTTTTGTTTTGAACTAAAGCGAATCAAGAGCGACCTCGAGAGCGACTAAGTTCATTGGATAGATGTAAGAGAACTGGGTCCGTGCTTGCCACCGCATAGATTCTCACCTTAAAAATACAAATAAGTTTATTAAGATTAGAAACATATCATTGGCCAAATAAAAGTGTTTTGGGTGCAACAAAAGGCTCATTTGAAGTGTGTTTTGTTCCTGCTGGGTTTTGATAGTGTTTCATCGGTCTGTAATAGGTGTAAAGTCAATGTATACCACCGACCTTAAACTATTTTATTCCTTTGTTTCCATAATTGATTGTTTAGATGTGCAACAGGATATTGCAAGTATGGTTCATTCTTACAAAAAAAAACAGAAAATGGATTACAATGATTCAGGACCGATTTAATTCGTTGGACAAGTGCAAGAGCACTAGCGCCAAGGGAGTGCATATATTTGTAACAACTGCCATGTTCGATAGGTCACTTTCGAGCACAATGGAGGTAGTTCTGGCTCTTTAAAATCTTCAAATCCGGATTTAAGAGCAATATACAGAACTATCATGCAGTTTCACTGGTGCCAGTTATGGCAGGAATATTAATCATTCATCACAAATGACATTGTTGAGGAATTAAAACACCATATCTTACTGGACAACATGGATTTTTTAAGAAAATATCTTCTGCTACCAATCTTCCATGCTATATAAGTAAACGGCATTGAGAGAGGTGCTTAGGTAAATGCCATTTGTGTTGAAAAGTGTTTGATCCCGATTCTCATAGACGGGGAGTGAGAGGCCCCTACTTGCAACGTACAGATTCTTGCCAACCCTTTGACTCAAAAATTTTATTTTCAGGTAAATAGAAATCTGGTGTTTTGGGAATATATTTATTTTTCAGGCATTTAAAATCCATATGACTAAATATTTATGGGTTATGGGTTGTCCTCATATGAAGACACTTTGATACAAGCTGCACATATATAGAAAAAATTTAAAATTAATTACTTTCACATGAAGACTTTGTGAATAAAAGTAGTAACAAAATTAGGCCTCTTCCCATCATCAGATTCGCTCAATATTACCGGACGCTTGATATTCATTTTAAATCACTAAACTCAAAACGCATCAATAAGTTATTAGAGAACATATTATAAAAAGGATTATATTTACCTGCAGAAACAATTAGTTTGTTCACTTTGTCCTTAAATTTCGGGCACAACAACTATAACAATTATCAGCCATCTAAATTACGCTATCCTACAACCACAAATCATAGGAAATTTGTTTTATCTGATGCTAAAACTTTTAAATTTATCAGCACGTGTAATAGCGTTTTAGCAGCGTTATCTGTTGCGAATAGCCAATTATAATTCTAGATAACCAAATTCACCAATAAATGAGGGCATAGATATTAATTTGTAAATTTAAAGTGTAATCATATATCAAAAACGTTAACAAATCGTTAAAAATGTAGCTGTCAGGGTTAGTTTAAAAGATTCAGAATCTTGGGTACTCAGATTATAAATACGGCATAAGATACATCTTGTCTCTCGAAATAAGTGATCTTATTTCAAGCCTGTACTGATCTTCTTTCATTTCGATAGCATTTCATTTGTCTTCGCTAAGTGTAAGCATCTAACTTATACCGATGACTTTAAATTACTTTGTACCGTTAACTCCATGAGTGATTTTTTGGATATGCAACAGGATTTGGCCCAAGGAAGCGTGATATCGTCGACGCTGTTTAACATCTATATCAACGACGTGCCAAGGAAGCAAAATAACTAGATCGCACTCTTCGCGGACGACGTAGCAGTATACACATCATCAATGCAGCAGGTGGCGGCAACACAGCGAATCGAACAACAGGTCAGGCAGATAGCGGAATACTTCAAACGATGGACTGAAGTTAAACGAGACCAAAACGCAACTCATCAACTTCAACCAGAAGCGCAGGCAAGAAAGGACACACGTCACGATCAACGGGACACGGATACCGTCAAGTACCTAGAAGTCACACTGGACACGAAGCTGACATTCAAGGACCACATACAGGGCACCAGGAGAAGAGCAGAAATAGCAGCCAGCGCAATCTTCCCATACATCACGCCGCAGTCAAGACGGGACAAGGACATCAAGCTCAGACTGTACAACACCTACGCCGCACCGGTTTGGTGCTCCGCAGCGGAAACTAACAGAGAGAAGCTGCACACGCTACGCATAATCATGAACTACACATGGGAGGATTTCAAGACGACGAGACAACTGTACAGATGAGCCCGGACAAGACCGCTAGAACAGAGACTACAGGAGGCAGCGACGAAATTCTTCAGGTACACGATGAGAACGCAGGAAATAACCAGGAACATAGGAAGGATGACCATAGACGAGATGCCATTCAGAAAAATCCACAAAATGATCCACGAGGTGATACTCTGATAATCCAGAACAAGGACTAGGACCCTAGGATGACACCCTTGAATTCTTTTCGTTATAGTCCTAGGACTATAATGAATCCATTATGGTCATAGCACTATAATGGATCCACTAGAGTGCTCAGTCCTAAAAGTGTGTCATGTTCATTATGACACGCCAGAAGATAACTGTTATTTATGTAATAGGGATCGAAATAACGATGATTATGATGCTACCCGTGAATATTATCAGACGAGGTGTTAGTAGAGGCTGATAACTCGGCGTGTATCATAATGATCGTTTTCGATCCGAATAACAAACAAAACGTTATCTTTTGGCGTCAATTGAATGAAACATTTTGCAAATTTTGTTAAAAAATATTCTCGATTCCAATTTTGACAATAATGCCAAATTTGAAGGCATAATAATTTTGAAAAGAAGTCGTTTCCTCGTTACTAAGGTCGTTATTTCAGTGGTTTCTGGTATTTGCTCATTATCTGGACGGATGTTTTGACGCTGTATGTTTTTGAAAGGCTTTTTTGCTAAAAATTTGGGATTTTGAGGAGAGTCTACCTACGAGTATTGAAGATTTGGCAGAAAGTGTAGTTAAGTCACTTCTCTCGGAAAAATCAAGATTTACACAAGAAAAAACTTTCCATCCGTACAAGCAATGGTGTAACCAAAAGGATGGTAATGTTAGGGTATTTTAAGGAGTTATCTGAAAACAAGAAAGTCATCTACGTTACGTAGTAAATATTCAATGATACGAAATATGGTATGAATCAAAAGAACTATTGATATTAGATTCAGCTAACTGTCTTTTTAAAAAAGACGTTCTGATACATACAAACCCAGCCAGGAAAATATTGCGAAGTTCCTGCTGGAGGTGGAGGATCATCAATATCTTATGATGAAAGTGGCACTAGTCATTGATGTAAGAGGGGTTTGTAGAAAAAAGGAAATGAAAAATTTGATATCAGAAGACGTACATGATGAACAAGCAATGTTTAGGATTGTGATTCCAAACACAAAAATGAAGAAGTCTTCCAATTTTTTGTCACCCCTGGGAACATTCATGGGCTGAATATGGTACAGCTTGTGAGAGACTATTCAGTAAAGAGGCCGATTGGGATAGCCCGCTTTTCCTGTCATTCAAGCAGAATAAGTGTACGAAACTACTTCTGGTAATCCACACTTTCGGAACTATTCGCAAAAACATTGCAGTCTTAGGCGTCACTGCTTGCCGACTCTGGTCTCAGTTAAACGACATAGAGGCTGGAGGTGTGACGCGCCGTTGCTGTAGAGCTCGCGTGAAAATAAGAAGAGGCTTTCAGCTGCTATTTTTTTTGTGAAAAACTAACAATTTTTCTCATAGTGCAAGAAATAGAGAATCAAGCAATAAATAGTTCGGCTGATGTGTGTATAAATTTATCAAATTGTAAAAATTGTGTTAATCGTTAGGTACCTACCCATTATGTTGCGGTTTTCAATAAAATTTGTATGATTTTTCGTATGTATCTTACATTCTTTTCATTACGTTTCTAGGACTATAATGAATCCGTTATAGTCCTAGGACTATAATAGATCCATTAGAGTACTCACTCCGAAAAAATGG
>MU182530.1:226160-236593 GCA_016904865.1 Pissodes strobi | reverse complement strand
GAGTACTCACTCCGAAAAAATGGGTTATTTCGGCACTAAAAACTGTTCTTAAAATGATGTCATTATGACACGCCAGAATATAATTTTTTTTATATACCAAAGGCTTTGTATGAATTCTTTGAATATTTTTCAGTTGTAAATTTTAATCTGTAGTTATTATTTTTCATTTGTTTTTTTCTCTGCTTTTTTCTATTTTTTTGCAATTTTAATTTTATTTTTGTCCATATTTACCTATATATGTTTTAGTACTACTGTATACTCATTATCATGTGCAGATATTCCAATAAATCTATGTCTATGAAAAACCTCAACGAAAAGTTTCAAAATAATAAAATTTTTTTGTAATTGTAGTTTTGAAGCTTTCAAACCAAATGCAATGCAGTTAATAAGCCAGTATTGTAGATAGGGTAGATTAAGTGTATAATGTGATTGTGGATGGAACTAGTTACTGGTATTACTTTGTTTCTGTAACTAATTGTAAGTATACTGTTTGTAGAAGTCAACTCTGTGATTAATAGAGTTAATAAATAAAAATATTTCACTACTTTGAACAGCATTTCGCTTTGGCAGCATTCCTAATTATTAAGTTATAAGCGGCTGTATTCTTCAGATGTTTTAGGTAATGCAAAATTTTTAAAATGCATTTTCAAATATTTTTAGAATTCTTTACAACATAGGCATACTACATGTTTTAATATCAGAAATCGTTCAAAATATTTCAAAGTATGGGGGGTATGGTGTTTCATTTTAAAAAAATATTACCTAAATTCTCAGTTATGCTCGTCTTTTGAGAAACACCTAACGGCAAAATTAATTATCTTGAGCTTTTGAATTTTGCCCATTTAAGAAGCGATCGAAAAATTACCACTCTATTTTCCATTTCGTTATACCAATGTAGGAATGAATAAACCGATAACAAGGCTGTTCCCATATTGGGAAATGATTAATATTAAAATTATGATATATTGATTGATTGATTGATTATTATTAAGTTTCTTATTTAGTTAATTACTAAATGTATCTGCTCCACTAATGAACTCTCTATCGATATTTTCAACATTCTTTTCTATACTTTATTACGCTCTTTCTGTCATTCTAATGGGCGCAAAACCTTCACTCCATTAGAAGGAACTGGGAGTGAATAATCCCAAATCGAAAGAAAAATTTTAATTTTGAGAATTTAAAATTAGATATTGAATGAATTAACGTATGTCAATGCGTAGGCTAAAACGAGCTGTCGCCGAGCGCATGATTTAGGTTCTAGCTCAAATGTCAGAGAGTAGGGGGTAGGTTGATTTATTTAAGGCGCCACGGGCTTGTAGACAGCACAAGCGAGAAATACCCCAAAGTTGAAATATGGAACTCGTTTTAGCTTAAGCTTAGCGATAAAATAAATGAATACCAAAAATTTGTTATTTATTTCTATCAAGAAAACTGATCAATAAGACAACAAAAACAAGTTAGAAGATTAAATAAGATTTATATATGCTGGCAATTTATCAGTATTAATAATGGAAAAATAATTAACCACAAATTAATCAAAAATCAAAGTCGGTAATATGCAAGTACCCAAATTAACTGAAATACTAAAATCGGTGAGAAACGCATACTCAAAAATTAATCAAAAATAACTAAAGTAAGTGATAAACAAATACTCGAATATTAATCAATTATTGAGCGCAACTAAAAAAAACAGAAACTTACTCTGTCGGGCCTTTCCTTTGGAGTCTCAGTTAAATGTTAATTAAATAAAACAGGTAAATAAACGAACAAAGGATCGGTTTTATTACTTCTAATGAAATGTCACAGCTGGTCATAAAAGAGAGAATAAGGTTGGGAAAAGGACTAGTAATTCTAGTAGATTAATTTTATGGTAATACTCTATTTCAGCGAGAAATAGTAGAATTTACTTGGTGAAATAAATCACACGCTTAATCTAAACATACGCCGAACTATTTAATCGCAATTAATATTGAACTCTATATCTAATAATATTTTAAAAAATATATCGACAATAAAATCACTTAATCAATGCTAATTAACGGGCGTCGAATCATGATCCGTTACAGAGCCGTACTACTAACAAATTATGTTATTGTTTGTGTACGTTGATAATCGCCGCAAAACAATACGAAAAATAACTAGTTAGACCTGGCGTTATTGTAGCGACCAATCACTTTATAGACCTTAAGATATGTCGACTTAAGAAAAAGTACTCCCCGGCCAAGTTACCGGTAGGACAATGATAATGAACAGTTTGTTTGAATAATAATAAAAAAAATACCAAAGACTACAATAAAAAAATTAAGAATAACGCAAAGTCTGTATCAACAACGGAAGTTATCTGATTTACGGGCATCTAACGTAGACCTGAAATCGTGAAAAATTGAGAATAATAATAATAAAGCTAGTTCGACCTACAACGTTATTGCGTCAGTCAGTTAAAAGTTCATAGTTTAATCCAAAATCGGACTGGCCCTAGATCAAACGGATTTAACTTAATTTTAGAGTTCGATTAAATATAAACGGGCGTCTTGGGCTAGACAAAATTGAACCAAAATTCAAAGTTCGTTTAAAAAAAAATCAGAATAAACTAAACGTTACCTTATTTAAGGAGGAAAAGTTAATCTTTGTTCGAAAACAAAGCCAAACAAAATAATATCTAGAGCTCGAAAGTTAATTAAACGCAATGATCGCTAAATATATATAGAAAAAAAAATAGAAATCTCTCACTTGATTGATGTGTAGCTCCTCAGGCAGCTTCCAGAAAAGAACTGCTCACGGTAGAAGAAAGCTTCCTTGACAGGCGAAGGACTGCAAGACTCTATAAAGGTAGTACCGCTAGACAGGCATAGCCAAGGAACACCCTGTCGCTAGCGATGCTCGTCGATAGCAATGAACCCGACGGTAGCAATGAATCCGACGCGACGGTAGGAATAGTCCCAACGGGAGGAATAGTCCCAACGGGAGGAATAGACCCAACGGTAGTTATGGACCCAGCGGGAGGAGTAGACCGAACGGTAGGACCCTGTGAAACAACACATATTCATGGTTCCACACGTAACTCCTAATTGACGAGCATTAGAACTCGGTAACCAAAACCAACCCTCAAGGAAAAAGAGAAGTCAGAATTTAAAAAAAAACAATAATTTACCTGTGTAGGGGTAGCCAGTTGCTTATCGCTAGATAGCTTTACAATTGGGCCTCTGTAAGAGATTAAAAAGGGAATTTAAAATCTGCCCAGGTGCGTCACAATGTTGAAATAATGGCGTTCACAGAAAGACAAGAAAAAATGCAGAAAAATCTCAGCTCACCTTGCTAAAGCAGCATTCCAATCCCACAAAGGGCAGTTTCAGACACCAACACTTGAGAAAAGATAAGGCACAACTAAACATTAAAAATGACCCGGTTGGAAAAATCCCATCAATAGCTAAAATCAGAAATTGATTCTAGCCGGTGTCCAAAATGACTGCTTGACTCACAAGATCGACGTAAAAAGTGACGGAAACTCGTCAAGCAGCAGGCCACGCAAGAATTCCCACCTCGAAAAACTCGCTGCACCAATGAATGCACGGCATGACAAATCACATGTTCCTCTCAATTATTTATCCAAGGGAATTAGACGATGGGAACCTGGTATTTCGATGTATAGGCATCCACAAAAAAACTACTCAGAGTAGCCAAAAGGGCGTTGTCATTAAGCCACTCCAATTAATAGAATTTCCCAATTATTCAGAGGCAATTAAATAACTGCGCGCGATGCTTAACCCATCAACCAATCCAAAACAATATGCGCTACGAACGCCGGAAACATTAAAAGGCCACCGACTTTATTTTCACGCGGCAAATTCAATTAGTTCGAAATCGAATTGTTTAGCAACGCGAATTTCATTTTAATTTCTCAATCTAGAGATCGTCGAAGCGAAGCCCGCCAGAATATCTACAAGATTTTTTCGCTATTAACAACGAATTCGTTCGAAGCCACATGAATGGTGACGAGTTCTAGGGTTATTTACGCATCTATATACGCTAGTCAAAAAGGCCTGTGATAACTTATATGAAAACAATCACAAAAGAAATTCTCAAATTCAAGTATAAAAAGTAATTCACATACATTCAGATATTAATCCTAAAACTAGTATCCACTTACCTGAAATCAATTTACAGAGACATTATGACAAGTAGCTGAGGAAAAGAATCTTTATTTCGTACTTTGATCAACATAAAGCTGAATCAAAAATTATATTGCTATTGTTTAGGACGCAAACGAAAGCTTCAGAAGATAACTAGCAAGGGTTATTATTAATTCAGTATTCAACATAGTTCATGTTCAATGCACGTCCGCTTTCGATATATAATATTCAGATCAGCAAAATACGTTCTATTAGAGACATATCGATTGTGAAATATTTATTCGAATTTTATGACATCTGGTTTGTTTATATTTAATACCTTTTCAGTTAGGAACTTTCAAAATCCTAAGGTACTAAAAAACTTGATAAATAAATACATTTAAAATATCATTGAATTGGAAAATGAAAGCCAAAATCTAAGAAAATATATTCTGGTTGTTTTTAATAGCATACTAATATTTCAGGGAGTGATTCCTCAGGTCATGTTATGAAAAAAGTTGATGTGAACATATTATATTCGCGACGGATTAAAATTTTTGCTTGATTTTCATTTTAGTCGTTGTTTTTTATTATCTCCGAAAGTACTTTAGATATTATTTTTAATTTTAATATGTATAAATAAGTTATAAAACCGCATATTTCAGTTTCTACTATCTGTCTTATTATATCGCTCCACCAGTGGCGTTCCTGCACATATGTCCTCTGATATTTTTTACAAAAAGAGTGATGCACTACTGACATTTTTCCATGTTGATATTTCTTCGATTAGCCTCGTCAGTGTTACATAAAAACGGTCTCTTGATATTCAATAATGACGTCTATATGAACATACAGCGGTTTGAATTTAATAATTTGTATTAACATTGCTAATGATCAGTGGCGGTTTGTGGGTTTGTTTCGATAGAGGGTATAAACAAGTAAAAAATAAATTTTAAACATACCATTTATTTAAAGGCAACACCCATTATTCTTGCTTTTAAATAAATGCTAAGCTTTCAATTTGTTTTTTATTTCGTTGTGGTCTCCCTCTGAACAATCCAAGAGCCACCACTAATAATTATCAATGTAAACAAAAATTAATACATTTAAAGCGTTGTATATACGTACTTTTGTAATATAACGGCCTGGGGAATCAGATCCTCAAATATTAACACGTTACTAATGATTATGCGTTCCAAAATTATTCGTTTATATTGCTCAATTAAGCAGTTTTAATTGAATTGTTCTTATCAGTGCGTCATACCTACGAGAAAATCGCAATTTTATGCTGTAATCGTTATTTTATGATTTATTGAGTTGGGTGCTTTTAAAAAGCTGAGTAATATCAACACCGATAGCTCTAAGAATGTCGTCGCATTTCCAAGCAATTATTTGTTTAATGAATACATTCAGGCAACACGTTTTCAAATTTAAAAAGTGTCACAATAGTATACCATCTCCTCGTAAAATGCTTGCCATGAAACCAATTTTTTTATTTCTTGTCACATCCGATCCGATATATTTTCAGCAATCGTACACTAAATGTTTAATATTTAAAATGCTGCTACATAACTTCAATCGCTGCCTTGAAAGAAATCCCTAATATTTATCTTATTTTTTACGATTTGATTACGTCTCTACCTTTTAAATTATATACTACTTCACAATATAACTGATGCTACAAATTAATTTAAATTCTGGGAATTCAGGTCAAACGTCTAAAAAAAAAATGAAACTTTCGCAAGAATCCATTTTCAATTGATTTCGTACGTAGTTAATTTTTATAGTTCAACTTTCCATACGTGATGCATATCTTTTAACATATGACATAAAGCAGCTCATATAAATATAGAGATAATATGTAAACTATATTGACGTAATATATATTTCTCCTTAACATTGATGGTATTTTGTTTGCGTACTTTTCTCGATATCTGTGACGTACTAAATGTAACATTACAATTTTTTTTCTAAAAAACAAAAGTAATTTTGTATAAAAGCAATATTAAAATTAATATAAATGTACGCAAGTCAAAAGGTAAACTATAAAGATAAATATATAAGGGACAAATATTAAGTACAAATCTAAACCTACAACCAAGTACATAGGAAATTAAGCATCATTCAAAGACCTACCAAAGGATGCAAAACGAAAAATACAGTATCAAACTTAAATAAATTACACGTCATACACTATTGCATTACATTAGAATAATTGGACACAGATTTTTAAGTTTAAGTTTAAGTGCTGAACAATATAGAAGATGTTTTTTTCTTCAAACGTCAGTAAATCCATCATTACTCGACTGTGTAGGCGGCAGTGAAGTTTCGCTTTTCCTCCGCCGGAGCTTTACTTTTCACTTTTCCGCCGGCGGAGGTAAAAGTGTTGTCATATCAACATAGATACAATACAAACAAACATCAAAATAAGCGTCAACAACTCAAGAGTTATTAAACTAAAATTTGTATTTATCACTCAATTTGTGACTGCATTTCTAAAAATCACTAATTTAGGAACAAATTGGTTATTATTTAATCGAACTTACTCAATAACTGCTTATCAATACGGAATTAAAACGCAATCGAAAACGCAATTTTTAAAATATAATTATTGTTGACAGTGTCCACTGACAGCTTTATATGACATTATTATAGCAACAAACTGAGCCTATTCACCGACACCGCACCGGTCTAAGCCGCCTTGCGAACCAACTTATCTTTAATAATAATTATTATTACTATTAAAAAGCGACGTGTTTGCATTAATTTGTCGACATTTGAAGAAAAAACAGCATATTTTATTTGGAGGAAAAGTTACTTTTCATGGCTTGCTCTCTATTACCAGCCTCACTCCGTTCGGCTGTTAAACACGAGCGCGCCATGAAAAGTATTACTTTTCCTCCATATAAAATAATATACTATTCTTTGAAAGACTTTTTTTCACTGTTCTCTTGAATCCAATGAGTGGAAGCTCCGTGATTGCAAGAGAAAATCTATTAGAAAGTTTCATCTCCATAAACTCAGGCTTACTCTGATACTTCTTCAGCCAACAAAAGTTTGCCATAAGATTTTCCCATCTTCGTGTTGGATAGTAATGTAGTTTTTTGTGAGGTGTAAAGATATCTTGATGGGCTCTGATATAGAGAAAGCTTTCCAGAATGAACACCGCTGCATAATCAATATTCCAAGCTCTCGGAAAGCATTCCTGCAATTCTCCCGAAAAAAGAGACCGGCCAAGACCCTGACGGCCCTTCTGTGCAGGCCAAATAACCTGCATGACATAGCGGAGTGGAGCAGAGCATGATATGCATACTACAGCACCACCCCTTCCCCCCACCCGAAATTCAGCCGTCAAGGCCTCAAAGCAAATACATAAAGCCTCTCAGCTGTCTGAACACATTCTCCATATGTACATTCCATTTCAGTTTTTGATCCAGATGAAATCCGAAAAATTTTACCGATCCCCAATTTTGCCTTCCATTTATACATCTAATAGTAAATATTATTTTCTGTGTCTTAATGTTGTTTAGTGACATCCTATTTGGCGTGAACCAAACCCCCTAACCCGAAGCTCAACATCCATAAGCTGAGCATGAGTCGTTTCATCGGCAAAGAGAAAGTAATTTCAGGCGTCCTCCATCAGGAGTAAATAGTTGATATAGAAAGTAGTCGGTCCCAAAGCAGACCCTGTGGGGACAACAACATTCATCATTCTCTCCCCCAATGACACTTCCCCACTCCCAAGAGCTAACTACTACCACTTAGGATCTCAGCAACTGAATCATCACTATACCTTTAGAACTCGAGCTTGGCAAGCAAGATGTTAAGAGAGACGTAATCATGGGCTTCAAAAGAATCTCTAATGACAATTGTGGTGCTCCTCCCCGCCCTAAATCCAAATTGGATCTCAGCAAAATTGACATTTCTCTCAAAATATTCCAGTTTCTTAGACATGTACTTTTCAATGATCTTTGATATAATTGGTAAAAGTGAGATGGGTGGGTAGTTTGACATATCCGCTTCAATACCCATGAAAAAATGTTCTGTTTTAAGCAATGATTAATTAATTTAGTCAAAGCAATCAATATTAGGTTTTTTATTGATGTAATTATCTTTACTGGGATACCATATACATATATCAGTGCTATTTTTGTTCTTTAAAGAATCCATTGCGCCTCTTACATCATTATATGAAACTCCAGCAATAAAGAACTGGACGCTCGTAATATTTACTTAATTTTTTTAGATTTTCCAGCGGATCAACGTCACTGTATGGTATATTAATTAATTTATGAGCCACAATTAAAATTATTTGAATCTATGTCTATGTTTGTATTCTTCTTATACCCTTCCCTGTGCTTCCTCACTATGTTCCACATACATTTAGTGGTATTTTCTGCACTTCTTATTAAGTTATTATTTGCGGCACATTTTGTCTTCATAATAGCCCTTTTATATTGTTTTTAAATGATTTATACTCAGCACGGGTCATCATATTATTTGCAAATATCCTCCAAGAATCGCAATCTGTCCCTCATGTGGCGCAACGTACCATCAAACCATTCAGAACTGTTAGGCTTATCAGAACCAATCGCGTTTTACGTTGTATATAAAGATCTCATTTATGCAACCCTCAGAAACTTCATGAAAGCATCAAACTTCTGATCCACTGAAACATAATCTTCCCATATATCCCAAGTATAAAATTGTATAATACTGGAGTATTGCAATACCTCCTTATGTGTTTCTGGTCTACAGGTTAATTTATTTTATTATATTATTTAGATTAAAATAGGGAACTTTGCTGGAATCGTCAGAGATACCCAGCTCTAAGGTATTTGATGCAACAGAATCTGCGTTAAAATCAAAAAAATTATTGTCGTCAAGGTCATAATTATTATTGTAATTCAAGTCAATCCGCAACTTTCAAGGAGATCACAGGGTGATGTAGTCTCCCTTTGCAAGGCATTAAATATAACATTAAAGTCTGATGCCAAGACAACATCCCTGCCACAGTAAACTCGCTGCAATTTAGATTCAATTGCCTCCAAAAAAGTTGTATATAGCAATTATATAAATATTGTTTGGCTTCATTATGATCAGGCGAGCTATATCAATTTTTCAATATGAACGGACATTACGAGACAACCTTCTAAATTTAAGTTTTATTTACCATTACCAGAGTACCTACACTCAGATTAAGATTGTTCATTTCGGTTTCAATTAACCAATACTCCGTCGGTGCAATGACACCCAAATATTTGGGCACTATGAATGCTTCAAGTTCATCACCGATCTGACACATTGCAATGCAACACGCTGAATTGTTGGTCTTCGTGGTTCGGAGCACTCGCATTACTTAACTGTTTCGGTCTCCAAGAGATCAAGATCCTGCGACAAAAAAATAGAAATGTGTGTGCTACTGGGCCCGATTTTCGATTTCATTGCATCTTCAATACTTTCAAGATCTATTGCTATCTTAAATTATGCATCATGTTGTGGGTATTTTGAGAAGTCTTCCTTGTTTACTATTGCCACAGGAAACTTCTGCTTCAAATACTGCTCCACTTGTTGACTTTCGACGAAGGGGTCCAACGTCGAGATGTACGGGAAAGCTTTTTCGGTGCAGCTTCCACGAAAGAGTTTTCACCGTTATTATTGCCCACTAGTGCGGGCTTTGGCTTTTATTTCTGCTGGTTTTTTATCACTTTGGACCAAGTTTCCTCGCCGCTTGGCTGATTTTCACAATGTTTTATTGTTTCGCGCTTCGTTACTTACATTTTGGGTTCCATTTTCGTTTCAGCCTCGTCTACTTCATCTGTCACACCTGGCTGGTGAGTCAAGTCATTTGACCTACTTTTAGCGGTTTTTCGTATACAATTTTTAATCCTTTCTGCAGAGGTTGGCTTGTTATTTTTTCTGTTTATATTTTCACGCAAGTCAGCTAAACTTACTTGTGGTGATGCAAAGTCTCCGAGATTTTCATGGAGAGGCTTTGCTGAAGTTTTTAGTTCCGCACCAAGTTAGATGTGAAACTGCTTCCCAATTTCTAATTATGCGGTATCACCAATGACATTTTTATGGAGTTCAAAGCATTTACATGGCGAAAAGTTGTGGATGCCCTCGATTCTAACGTGAGGTTGTTCTGCTTTAGAACTCTTCTTGCAAATTTGTCATTTGCTTCATCAGATCTAGGCTTACTTCCGTAAGTAATTTTTTTCATCGTCGACTTAACCTTGATCAAGTCGGGACGAGGTGAGTCGCCTCCAGCCATTGATATGATAGAACAGCTAATGTGACTTACTTAAGCCATATTTGAAG
>MU182530.1:190189-211843 GCA_016904865.1 Pissodes strobi | reverse complement strand
CCAGAATTCATGAGTTGGAGAATGAAAAAAGAAACGAAACTATATTGTCTATGGAAACAATAAATATATAACTCCATCCATATTCTGCTACATATATATGTCTAAACTTGGCTTTTAGAATTAGCATCATACGTATAGCTTTAGATGTGTAGTTTTATATCATGTAGCGGAAGCTAGATAGATGCCGATTAGCTTACATACAGACTCATCCAGTGACAGTTTTAGAACTATAGATTCGAAAATTATTTACAGTATATTAATGCACTTCCAAATTTTTTGGATTTTCAAACATAAATTATTTCAACCTCAACATTATATGTGCTAACAGAACTACTGATGTGCTTAAAGGACAACATCCTGAAAAATACAAAAGTAGAAACTATGTGTTATAGTTAGTGAACAGAGTTCGAGAAATATGATATCAACTGATCAAAAAACTAGAAGTATGGGCATGAATCAGCCTTTGCTACGACTTACATTCTCGATTTATACATAGGTTCGGAATATGCCATTTTGTCCGGAGCGACCTTTCGTGTCATCGTATGAAAACACTTGAACCGAACAACCTTGACGTCATCAGGCTCAAGTTCACCGCCAAGTGACTAACAAAGTTTATTTGCTGTCTCTATCGCCCGCCGAGCGATAGAGCCCTCAAAAGCTTTTTTACAATACTAGCTACCACTTTTGATTCAATACAGGTCAATAACCCCAATTCAGAAATAATCGTTCTGGGAATTTTCAATTCCCACAACACCCACTGGCTCAAACAACGAAGGTAGAGAAGCTGAAGCATTTACCATCAGCTGCGGACTTACTCAACTTGTAGACGAACCAACTCGTATCTCAGAGCGGGACGAATTTGCCGCCCTCCTGGATCTTTTTCTGACCACAAATTCTGACCAGTACACAATAATTACAGTTGGTCCGCCATTAGGTACCTCCGACCACAAACTTATTGCAACGGTTTGTGATCTTCCACTCCAACAGAAAGATCTGCCAAGGCCTCGCAAAATCGGACATTACAATTGTACAAACTGGCACGATTTAAGAGAGTTCAACCTAGATTTTTCTTGGCTCGATGTCTGATTTGGCACTGACGACCCCTGAGTCTGCTGCGAAGAGATTACGCAAGTAATCTCCTCAGGAATCGAAGCATACGTCCCAGATTCCATCAAGTAATCGTCAAGAGGAACGCCCTGGTTTGACCGAAAATGCGAAAGAGCTGTGGATAGGAAATAGCAAGCCTGCAAGTAATGGCAGCGAAATCAGGCCGCTGAAAATCTTAATTATTTTGCCGATGTGAGAAACGAATGTAAACGTGTGATTGACGAAACTAAGGACAAATACAATCAAAGGTTCAGGAATAAAATGTTGCAATGCCTCAATGGCTCCAAGAATTTCTGATCGGAAGAAAAGGCAGTAAGTAATAACCCTACAAAAACGCCTATCCCACCTTTGACAGACAAAAGCGGCATTACGCCGACTACAGTCAAGGAAAAGGCAAACATGCTCGCCAAAATGTTTTCATTGCACTCTACCTTAAACGCCCTCCAAGGCAAGGTTCTCTACACCATATCGAACATCAACACTAGGTACCATGGCAGAAGTTAAGTTTCATCAAATAACTGCACAAATGCATGGTAATATAGGTACTCGATAATATTTCGAACGAAACTTGTTTTTTGTTGAAAGTGGTCCCTTTCAACGTTTAATATAATAACACCTCCAAATTCGAAATTATTGTTTGTTGATTTTGCAAGCACCGATGGTTCGCAAACGGATAATCATATTGATAGTACCGAGATACACCTCTTATTTTTAGGACACGCTGAATATTGTTTGTATTTAATAGTTCGCTTTTATTACAATTCATTCACATAACATACGTTTAAATATCAACAATCTGCAGAACACCCTGTGAGACATCCTGATATTTTCTACGACTGTCGTGAGTCTAGGTAATTTTATTCTTCAGTATTTCTAAAATCCTTTAGTGCATTTCAGAACAATGCTTGAGCTTCAAAATGTGGCATTTATTTACTCTCCTCGCATTTTTCCCAAGCCATTTCATCTATTGATGTAAATAAAACAATGCGATTTGTCAGTAAAAAACGATGTCGAATATGTCAGATTCTTGGAGCAGGGTACGATAACAGGCATCTACCCGCATTTATAATATTCGGATTTACCATCATCCAATTTAACTAAAATTGTTACATTGGACGGAAACCCACATTTTTTATGTTACATGAACCATGTAAATGATTTTTTTTATCTGGGTTTTAAATGAGAAGAATTTATATTTTTTATTAACCGTTATATTTCAATATATATTTGTTACTTAATTTTGCATATATGTTTATCTTCATATTATAGCGTAGACATATTTAGGTCCAATTTAAGAATATTCCCTTTGTCTTCAGATTTTAGTTTCTTGAAAGCTTGAATATACCTAAAACAACAAATATAATAAATAAAATAAACTGAAATTGATGACCAATGTAAGTTAAAGATTGCAAACCTAAGGAAAAATTGTTTTGAAATCCAAAACAGCAGTGACAGACGTTAATTTTTCAAATAATTTTTTCATATTAATTAATATAGTTAATAAAAAAAATACTAAGAAAAAATCTAAAACCTCCAATTGAGAAAATCTTGTTTTCTGCAAACAGACTATAAGACAAAGCAAAAAAATACGTATCTTTAATTTATTTATAAAAGAGTATATTTATAATGCCTTGTGGAATTTAAGAGTAAAAAAATACAACTCCTCAGTACGGTCCTAGTAAATCATCTATTTCACGAGCGTTTGTTTATGCTCCTAACTTTTGGGTTTGTATATACAGATTGTTAATGTGACCATTTTACAAACTTCTAGGGTAGATAGTAGTGAAATAAGAAAATATTTCCATGTGAAAATGGGTCTGAAAACGCTTCTTCAGGGAGCCTAGAGTCCTCTGAAGATGGGTTTTATAAACTAGTTTTCGTATTATAGCTCCGGAACTATTACAGTTACCACAACCAATTTTGGGACATAAATTACTGTTAGTAAGTTCAATTATTTGAGCCTATCAGGTAAATTTGACCCCGTTCCTCTAAGGCTTCAATTTCTTGCCGTTCTTCCATCAGATTATGATTTTGCTATACCTTTTGCAAAAAAGGAGTTCTCTCGGTACAAGTCCCTAAATGTAACCGTTTCTTTGTAAATTGTCTAAAAACAAGGTAAGATACTCCTCGCTGTGGTCAAAGATTTGTCATTAAATTGGTGTCACGGTTAAGTCATGGATCATTACACTTTCGTTGAATACGCGGACAGGCTTTTGGTCTATGGGGAAGCTCAATGTAATGATAGAGCCGCTTCTTGACTATACGAAGAGAGGTTTCCTGAAAGGCGAATCCCAGTTCAAACACTGTTTGAAAGGGTCAATCAACGGCTAAGGGAAACCGGCTCGGTAAATGCAAAATTATTGGGAAATGACGCGTAAAGGACCTTGCGAACACCAGATTTTGAGGAAGAGGTACTTAGATGATTCGTAAATAATCCATGTGTAAATACTCGAGCAGTTGCAAAAGATGTGGGCCGGCACTGTTAGAGAACGACTAACTTGATCGATCATGTTGCCTCTTCGTTTAACCGGTACTATTTATCTAGAGTTTTTTTAGAAATGTATTTCCAGAATTATTAGAAGATTTGCCAATTCTTGTCCGCGAAACTCTAGAAGACGTTGCAGAAGAATACTTGGTGGCTTATATTCCGTTGCGTCTGAATGCATCCAAACCATGTCGACCGTAACCACGTCAATTTAAATATGCTGCGTAGATGCAATAAATGAATCGAGCGTGGTAGTCTGCATTATCCACAACTACTACTTTAAGTTTTTTGTAGTACCTACCATATTAAACGTCATTCATGTTTCGTTTTTACGCTGACATAATTCCTTCATGCAATTTTTGGTTTGTTGATTATAATTTAATTTAAGAAAGTAAGAAGTTATAAGATTGCTTATTACCAAATTAATAAACAAGAACAAAGCATTTTTATATCTAAGCCACTGATTCCAAATATTTCCCTTAAATAACGCTGTTTTAATATACTTCTAGAACCTTAATATCTGGACAAGACTAATAATCAATTGCCGCATTTTAATTGATTTCCAAAGAAACAGTGACCTTTAGTGACTTTCATCGAGAGTACCGTGTTTACGTACAAGTCAAAGCATAGCAAAATCATAATCTTATGTCAGAACGGGAAGAAATTGAAGCTTTCCTTAGAGGAATGGGGTCAAATTTACAGTTCCTCGGTGGATCGCACGTCCCTGTTTAAAGTAAACATTGTCAAAACGGCTCAAATAGTTGAACATACTAACAGTAATGTATGTCTCAAAACTGGTTGTTGTAGCGGAAGTAGTTCCGGAGCTATAAAATGAAAACTAGTTCATGAGGGCTATCTTCAAAGTTCTCTAGCTCCCTGGAAGCATTTTGAAACCAATTTTCATTTTTTTTTCTTATTTTATATGATTAGTTTTGGTCTAGAGCTTCTCCTATCTTCAAAGTTATCTTACTATTACGACCTTCTGTATACGTACTTTTTGTCTAGAAATAAGTCTCCGAAGAGTCCGCCTGGACCTCTTTTAATCCAAGGTAATTATATACCAGCTGTGCTGTTCCTTAGAGCCACATTTAAGATGCCTTTAGTGCTTTAAGAGTTGTTGATATTTTATATGAACATCCTTTCACTTCATTCGATAACACCAATAGAACATGTTTCATTGTATGGTCCACCATCGGATTTTTGTTCTAAGATCGTAGTTGCACAAAAAAATATCTAAGCATTTATCGATATCTGGATTTTATTGTTCATTTGATATTTTACCAATATTTTGACTTTCCGCTCTTACTTTTTAGGTTTTACTGTTCTCTATCAAAATCCTCCATGTCAATGTGATGTGTTATTTGAATAACTGCTACTTATCCAATCGAAGGAATATATCCCTGGTTGGAGCTTTTACATAGCCTAGACGCTGCTTGCAGACAAAAGTGGACCGAAACTGTCGAGGCTATGAACTTCAAACAATCCAGCAGGAAGGCATGGTCCCTTCTACGAAAAGTGGGAAGTGGAAAAGTGCCGATCCGTGACAACCCTGCCGTAACGCCAAATGCTATTGCCTCACATATCGTCTCTACTTCTAGGGCACCCAGAGATCGAGAGCACACTGCCCAAGTTAAGAAGGAGTTTAAACGTCTAAAAGCCGCCACCAATTTACAATCAGAATACTCTCGCCCCCTAACCCATGAGGACATTACCAAGGCACTAGCGGATGTCAAGCCAGGCAAAGCTCCAGGTTTCGATGGCATACACCCGGAGTTTCTAATAAACCTAGGAAAAAATACCCGTTACTGGCTGGCTAAGTTCCTCGCTAACATTCTAAACACAGGAATTATCCCACGCATATTCAAACAAACAAAGATAATAGCGGTCCTAAAACAAGGAAATCTCGATTACAAGCCAGAGAGCTATCACCACATCGCGCTCCTGAATGCTAGTTAGGTACAAATTTTTAGAACGGCTTTTGTACAACAGAATAAGCTCAAAGATCCTAGAAAGCATACCAGTTCAGCGAGCTGGATTCAGGCCAAGGCGAAGCTTTGCCGACCAAGTCTTGTGATATTTTAGGATCTCGGTGTTAATGACTTTTTCCATTACCTTGGCCACTACTGGGGTTAAAGATATTGGGCGGTAGTTACTGGCACTATTTTTCTTTCCCTTCTTAGGTACAGGTTGCACTCTAGCGCACTTCCAGAGGGCTGGGAAAATACCTCTATTTTAGCATAAGGTTTATAGTTTGCTTAGTGTAGGTGTCAGCTCCAGTTCGCACTGTTTGAGAACAATGGGAGGAATTCCATCCAGTCCAGCGGCCTTTGAGCAGTCAAGACGACGATCCTCTTATCTTTTTTTGCTTGAAAACGATTTCTGGCATTGTTGTGGCGATCCTAGGCAACATTGGTGGAGTCTGTCCTTGTGCATCAAGGGTGGAATTTCATGCAAACATTGAGGCAAACAAGTCTGCCTTTCCTTTTGCAGTCATTGCAACGGAATTGTCTTCGCGCAATAGTGGTGGAAAACTTGAAGATGAAAAGTTTTTTCCGATGGCCTTTGCAAATCCCCAAAATGATTTTGAGCCGTTCGGACAGTTCATAAGCTTCTCGCGGACTCTCTGATCAAAATCTGCTTTGGATTCATCAATAATTAGTTTGCAGCTATTTCGTGCATCCAGAAAAGCTCGGCGCGAAACAACCGAAGGGTTGTTGCGCCATTTGCGATAAGTTTGGTTCTTTTTGGAAACAGCCTCAGTACACATTTTGTTGAACCATGATTTTCCAAGATAGGATCGTTTATTAGAGAAAGGGATTGAAGTCTCCATCCCAATGAGAATGACTTCTGTAATGGATTAAAACAGACGTCCCTCCAAGGAAACGCTTTAGACGACGGTGGAGTTGGACAGGTGGACAAAGCTGATATAAGCCTGTGGTCAGAGTTACCCAGTGGTGATGTAATATTTATCCTATAACAGTTTGGGGATGTTGTTAGGAACAAATCCAGTAGGTAGGCTTGATGGTTTCCAACGTCTGGTATTCGTGTTGGCTCGTCCACAAGTTGAGCCAGGCCGCAGGTGATTGCAAAAACCTCAGCTTCTCGGAGAGAAAACTTTAGCCAAGGGATGTGGTGAATATTAAAGTCCCCCACGATTGTAATTTCAGCATCTGGGTGGGTGGTTTGAAGCTTTTCGAGCGTTAGTGAGAGATAGGAGAAGAGTTGTTTATAATTGGGTTCATTTGGAGAAAGATAAAGGATGCAGATAAATTTAGTAGCATCCTTTAGTGACAGCTTGAGCCAATGAACATCAAAATTTGCCGATTCCAAACTCTCTTCTCGGTGACATGAGAGGTTACTGCGGACGTTTAAATCGGAACTTGGTGTGAAGTTCGTAATTGGGGCAAAGCAGATGGACAGTGTCCATATACGAGCTGACTTGGGTTTCCGTTAATCCCAAACTACTATATTTTTCTGTCTGGAGATGGTGATGGATAGGATTAATGTTGGCATTAAGACCTCTGATGTTGCTGAAGTCAATTCTTAAGTTGTTTTTCTTCGATGTGAATCCACCCCGTACACCCTCCACCCGGAGATCCGAAAATAGGAAGGAATAGACTGCGCTCAAAGAAACCCGCCATCAGAACAGCTGAAAACTTGGCGACCGCTGACTTCAACCCAATAAATGAGTGGAGGCAGAAATTGACCCAAGCGTTAAGCGTACCTTGAAAAATAGGAGAAGTGCTGATCAGATACAAATATTCACCAGTTAGCAATTGAAGAAGAAGAGTTTAGTTACATATTTAGTTATTTCTTTGGACCTCTGCGATATAGACGTGGTAACTGGCATGTTTTTAGTACTATTACTTTGATTGCCTATATATGATGCCCTTGCAATCATGTGTCAATAAACCGAACAATTTCTGTGATATATGTCGTAAAGCAGCCGTGAAAGTCCTTACAAAGTGTAAACCGAGAATACTAAACTGTCGAGAAGCGACAGCCGGCGGCGGCGTCTTTGATCTTCCTTTGATCTCGATGGGTCTGTTTTCGATGACCTTGAATGACTCTCGTTTGACATTAAAGCAGCATAATCCGAGAAGACAACGGTTTTGCCTTCTCGGATAATATCTTGTAGTACAGGAGCATGGGGAAGTAAATTATCTCATGAATCAGTAAATAAATCAAAATTATTTATTTAAAAAACTTATTATTTATAGGTCTGTTGGGGTTTACTTATAATAAGATATATGTATGTATAGATTTATAATATGTATAGGCTACATCATACATTAGGGATAGGTTAGAAAAATAAACCAAAGATACTCACAGAGCCGTTCCTGACGGGGCTGCAGCATGTGCACTCGCACGGGGCGGCGGAGATTAGGGGGCGGCATTTTATTTACAACACCAGTTATTATTAAAAAATATGAAACAATAAAACAGAGTAGCATTTCAGGTTTAATGAAATACAATTAAACTCTGGTTTACAAAAACGAATATTAAATATAAACCCAAGAACTACGTCTTTGCCATATTTTGCTCATTCATTAAATTTAGTGGTAAATTGTTTCATTTTTCGACATTGTTCAAAAATTATATGTATTTTTGCAGCATCAGCTGTAAGGTGGGAGGTTTTGAGACTTAATATACCTATATTAACTTTGAAACCGTCAATCGACACTCAATGGGAAAGTAGAATAAATGTAGGTAATTTAACCTTTAATTTCAAATTTCAAACAAGTTTACAACAGTCCTAATGAAATAGTCGATAACGATAAAAGAGACATACAAACGAGAAATAAGGCACAAACATTAGCGGAGAAATTTATTTCATTTAAATTTATCTGTTCATTGATAATTGGGCATAATCTTCTGTCAAAAGTTAACGTCTCAAAATCCTAAATTAATCTTTGCGAATGTGTAACTGTTTCAAAAAATTTAATTAACTATTTTGATGAAAAAAGGACTAATGAAAGTTTTGATCTATTTATCAAAGAAGCTGAATCACGAGCTGCAGAAATTAACATACTGCCCGAATTCCCTCTTGTTCGTCAGCGAAAAGTCCCACGTCATTTCTCGTACGAGTCAAATGACGAGTTCGCTGTTGATCAAAAACGAAATTTTAGAGTAAATTTTTATTTTATTATATTAGATACAACAAAGATTCACTAAAAGAAAGGTTTTCTTTACTAGAGGAATGTAACCATTTATCTAAATGCTTATACGAGTTTCACGAAATGGACCTGATTTTTTGCGAAAATCATGTATAGATCTGGATTCATCTTTACAACAAGGGCAGGGCAACTTCCCCTAACCAGATATCGACGGAAATGAACTGTGTAACGAAATTTTATCTTTTAACGCCATTGTTATTACTTAAAGAGTCCAAACCTTACTTTATATTAAGTTATATTATCAACAACGATCTTACCTCCTGTTTTCCAAATTTAGCTGTAGCCTTAAGAATATTTCTTACATTACCGGTGACAGTGGCCTCTGGGGAAAAAAGTTTTTGTAAATTACAACTTATTAAAAAAATTTTAAGGTCTGCTATGTCCGAAGAAAGATTGACGAGCCTTGCCACTATTTCAATTGAACAAGATATGCGTCAAAGCTTAGACCTATCAAATATAATACCTAATTTTACAGCTAAGAAATCTCGAAGAGTTTTAGTTTAGTCCAACGGTATTCTAATGCATTTTAAGCTCTTATAACTCGAAAACGAATTAGGCTAAAGTTTTTATTTTTAAGGCGACTTTTTGTACCCACACCATGCAGTATGTGCAAAAATAAATTCTAATTTAATAATAATCTTAAGTCTCCTCTTCTCTTTTTTAATTTAAAAATAATTTCATTTCAACCAGGGGGGGTGGGAGTTTCTCTTTTTGCACGGGGCGGCAGAAGCTCCAGGAACGGTGCTGGACACTCAGTAGGAGAAAATATATATTTCCGTAACAGTATTTTCTTTAAATAATATACATATTTTTTTCTAATTATTTTTTACATATTTTTAAAACACAGGCAAACATAAAACAGGGTATTATTTATAAATGCGATAAAATTGTTAATTTTCTATTACATTTTTTGTCATTTTTTTATGTTTGTAAATCTCTATTAGAATATTTTTGTGTATAGAAAATTTTTAACTGAATAAAAAACATCAAAATAAAGAATTTGGGAAATTCAGAGCAAGGATGTAATAATTCCACCTTTTGCATTATGCTTAATAATTATTGATGGGAAATTCCCTCTCCTAGAGAAATATCTTTAAACTTTGAAGTACATATTTTTTCCAATAACTGATAAATAAAATTAACAAATTGTTCTGGTGGAGATTTTAGCGCGCCACAAATATCAGTTTCCGTTTTGAAAGCTCTTAAATGGATTAATAAATTAGAAACGTCTAAGTTTTTATATTCCTTTGCAAATGATTCACATATCTCGCAGCTATGTACAGGGTTATCCAACGAG
Organism: Pissodes strobi; assembly: GCA_016904865.1. NCBI lineage: Eukaryota > Metazoa > Arthropoda > Insecta > Coleoptera > Curculionidae > Pissodes > Pissodes strobi. The sequence goes on along the minus strand of MU182530.1, from coordinate 201,777 downwards.
GAATAGACAAGGCAATTTTTTTACTTTCCCGGTACGTTTATAAAAAAAAACTGAAATAGCCATCTTATGTAATTTTCCCCCGCGAACTCGGATATGTTCAGCAAAAAATTGAACATCAAATAAAAGTGCTAGGGGTCACTTTGATATTTTTTTTTAATGGAACACCCTGTATATTACTACATTTTTGGACTCTCTAGAAAAATCTAAACACATTTTGTGTATAATATCCTATACCTATCTTTAGCTGTTTACCAAATATTGACAGTTGAGAGTCGGGTATTTTGACACTTTGACAGGCTCTAAAATCTAAGCCGCACAAGATCAAAGAAAACGGTTTGCACATTCCTATCTTAAGTTTTCATAAACTATCGAATGACAATATCTTCGAATTTAAAAATTAACCGGAACTTTTAAATCTCCGATTAAATTCAAAGTTACTATCATTCGACAGCTTATCAAAACCCAAGATAGGAATGTGCAAACCGTTTTCTTTGATCTCGTGCGGTTTAGATTTTAGAGCCTGTCAAAGTGTCAAAATGCCCGACTTTCAACTGTCAATATTTGGTAAACAGTTAAAAATAGGTATAGGATATTATATACAAAATGTGTTTAGATTTTTCTAGAGAGTCCAAAAATGTAGCAATATACAGGGTGTTCCATTTAAAAAAATATCAAAGTGACCCCTAGCACTTTTATTTGATGTTCAATTGTTTGCTGAACATATACGAATGCACGGGAGAAAATTACATAAGATGGCTATTTCGGTTTTTTTATAAAAGTACAGGGAAAGTCAAAAAATCGCCTTGTCTAGTCCTCGTTGGATAACCCTGTACATCCAGTACCTTTTTAATTAGATAACCGCAAACATAGCTGAAGGCATTTTGAGTTGTTAGGTTTTCATTTCTGTAGCTATAGCAAAGAGTATATAATGTAAAGAGAAGACAGCCGGCGAATTTCCTTTGATCTTTCGTCAGCCGTTTCAATGACCTCGTCCCTTTAACTCGGAGATATCGCGACGTTGCCGGATGTAACCTTTTATAAAGGCGGACGATGTTGACGTCAAGTCCAACAAGATGGCGAATAATCGATTTCATCGCAGTGGGTCGAAATAACGAAAATGAGGATAAAATTTGCTAAATATCTAATACTTCCTGCTAGGATAAAATTTTACATCGAGTGATTTTCATTCAAATTCTCTGAATTTGTTTAAACTTTGCATTTTCTTAAAATCTCAGTGATTTTAATTAAAAAATATGATAAAATTCAGTTTTTTAATGTTTCCGGCGAATTTTTATTAAAATTTATTCAGGACGTCTAAAAGCTTTAATTAATCAAATAAGAATTTCCTTCAGTTTAAATTAAAAAGGTGTAATCTATATTTTTCGATTATTTTAAAGGAAAGTTCCATTCAAAACATAGAGGGGATAAACTCTTAGTATGTAGATAAACCAATGAAAAAGTATATTCTATTCGAATTTCACTTTAAAGCTTCATATTCACTTCCGCAAATTTCGCCTTTTTTTGACAGTTGTTGATTTTTCGCGCGAATGTAAGTTTTGGTCCATATTCACTGAAGTCTAGAATGGGCTCAATTAATCTCATTTCTGCAACTAAATTGCGAAGATTGCATTTTAAAAATATATTTCTAACCGAAAATTTTCTTTTCTGGTGTCATTTAGCCGGTGGATATTTCGTAGTTTTAGGATAATTACCAAAAGGACACAAACGGAACATAAAATAATATCTCCACCGAAAAAAATTATAATTAATATTATTATACAATGGTCAAAGTATCTACTCTACAATTTAACTAATGAACCCAATGCCTGAAAAGAATAAACAAATAAATATAGCAAAGCAGTCAAGAAATTTGAGGCTACTTCACAATTATGATAGAATTAGTAAAAAAAAATTAAATTTTTCATCGCGAATAATTTTAAAGCTGAAAATGACAGTTTATGTCAAAAAAAGCGAAATTCGCGAAAGTGAGTATGAAGCTTTATTATTAGAGTAGAATTTTCTGAATATTTAGTAATAAAATTAAAACAATTAATATTAATGTTTTATCAGAAATCCGAGGATTTTTTGAGAAAAGTCATGAAAAAATGGATGTATTGCTGGTAAGCAAAATTTTACCGAGTGATTATTAAAAGATTCTATTAAATGATTACATATGATAATTAAAGTTTACACACCTAGTTTCAATTACACAATATGAATTAAAAAACTAAAGGAAACGTCTTCCTAATAAATCTAAACTTGACCTTTACGGGATATATTTAACCACTGTGTTGGCGGACCGTCCTTGCTTGACGATTGTGTCCGATATAATCCGATAACATACGAAGCGCCCTTTAAATCGGAGTTCTCATCTATCCCTCTCTAATTTGATTGCTCTGTCTTACTGTCCTCTCTTTACATTATATACTCTTTGGCTATAGTTTGGTAGAGTTATCGTATTAGTTAACTGATGTTCTTCATTGACAATATTTTCAGCTACATGTGCGGTATCAAAATTAATTAATAATTGATCAAAATCTTCTTGGCAGTTTATTTGGTCTATTTGGAAACAACTTTGCCAAAATAGCTTTCGGAAGGCGGTCTGAAACTATATAAGGATGGGATTAACATTGTTACCGCTTTGTTGCCGGGCACTTTTCGATGCAATCTGTATTTATACGTCTTGTTTTTAAGTGTGCTTTTGAAAGTTTTTCCCACAATTTGATAAGCCCATGCATTGTTACAGCCCAACATTTTGGAAATCTTACCCTGTTGGTTATGTCTTTGCCAATTTTGTCAAAAATTTTCATTTCAGACAAAGGCAATAAAGCATCTTTTAAAAATTTATTTTAATATTGAGAGCCTTCAAATACTTTCTTAAACTTAGAGGATGGTCGTAAGGAGTACGAATTTAACACGTCAAATAGATCATTAAATAAATATAAAGCATCTATTGTACCCAAGGCATCTCCAGGAAGGGCATCCAAACGCATATAGGTGTTCATTCGTGTTGTGAATAGTTTAACTTATCTTAACTGACGTCAGTTAGAAAAATGTAATATTATTTTATTAGTTTTAAGTTAACAATTTTCATTCCAGAATAACCTAATGGTAGAAAAACATGAATTTGACAACTCAGTAACATACTAAAACTCGACTGTTACCTAAAAGTATAACTATTTATTAAATATTTTTAAGAAATAATTTATATAAAAATAAATACTTACATCAGTTCTGGATTTCTGGGAAACGAAAATAAACTAAATCCTTGCCCAGTAACAACCGAACATCCCCTATAGACACAATTGTTACCCGAACTCGACATGCCTATAATTATTATTATTATATGCCAATCGAAAAAAACCAACAATAAAGCGAAAATACAGATCGTTAAAAAATGCACTATTAGCGACACTGCCACTTGGACTACAAAACAACTTATCTGTTGACATCAATGACATATCTCGACACTGACGGACGGTGACGGAAAAGCAGCATATTTGGCGAATGCGCATACTAGATTAAAAATATTCTGTCGCTTCTCAACAGTTTAGTATTCTCGGGTGTAAACTCACTTGCAAGAAAAGCTTGCAAGTTATATTTTGGTTTTAAAGTTAGGGATTAAGATAAAACTTGGGCTTTTATAGTTCATTGCAATATCTGCTCCAAAACCCTAAAGGATTGGTTAAATAGTCCTCACGAGGCTATCAAATTTGAAATACCAGTGATATAGCTGAAACCTCAGGAGCACATTGATATCCAAATATTCTCTCAGCCATTACACCTGTGCCACGCGATGCTTCAAGCATACCTGTTCCTAAGCCTCCAGAAAAATACAAAATATACTCGGAATCGGATGAGCTAGACGATTTTACACCAAAAGCCGGCACGAGTTTTCAGAAGAAAGATGAATTCGAATGTAGTAGCAGCAAGAAGTCCCATTTTAGATCTGAGGAAGAATTCAATTCGTGATTTGGTTCTTCCGAAAAAAAGGCATATCTCCTTGGACCTTGTCTGCAGCAGTGGAATTTCGTAGAAGATGAAGTAACCATTTTTACATATCGGAAAAAAGCGTCTAAGGTGCCACTATTCTTTGTAATGACTTGACTTTACTGTCATAATAGTGCAAGTTTAATGAACGAGCTTAGCCTTTAATATAAATCTACCGAGTGGCGACAGTCTATTCATTCTTCGAAAACAAGTCTAAAGGCATTTTTAAATTATTTAATGTGAAAGAACCAATCATCCCTACCTATGGACCATGCTGTAAATATCAAAGAAACATACAAGAACATGCGTGTATTACTTCAAACTATTAGATGCCCAGACCATAAATAGAATATCTGTCCCGAGTTAAAAGTTGCTGCACCACTTACAGAATTGCAGAGTGGCTACAGCAAATATTATTGTTTTTTATCCGAGTGGTTCAGCAGAGCCAGAAGCATTATGTACCTAAAGAATGGCCGAAATTTGAAAACGTTATACCCTATCTGAAAAATGCACTTAATGAGCCCTTAGTTGAGCAACAGAACATCGATTTATCTTATCTGCCCCTAAAACTGAAGCTTATAAACCCTTAATAGAGAAAGAAATACTTTTCTTTATTTGAAAAAGAAATACTTTTCTTTATTTGAAAATGAAATTCTCACATATAAGTCAGACAAAGCTTAAAGAAAACATGTTCGATGGTCCGTATATACAAGACTTTTCAAGGACAATAATTTTGAGACAGCACTAATGGAAATAGAAAATGGGGAATAAATTGCCTTTAATAATATGTGTAGCAACTTCCTAGGAAATAAGGAATCTCGGAGAATTATACAGAACTAGTTGAAGAACATGTAACAGTTCGATTTTGCCAATTTTAAAATTTCATTTATATGCCGCATTTAGGGAAAAAAATGATGCTGTATTTTGCACTCATTGGTTTATTAACTCTGAATTTAATAATTCGCTTGAAATTGCCTCTTTTCTTAATGTAAAATTAACTATATTTTAAGTATAGGTTAGCTATATTTGTATTCTTAATCCGTTGTGACTATTTATTTTAGTTGATAAGCGATGTATGTATCTTATTATTCAGTTAACTTGGCTTGATTTGCATTATATTATCGTAAACAGCCAGCGAGTCGATTTACATTTCTAAAGAATTCTGTTAGCCTGCAAATACGCTGCATTTGACTTATTGAACCATAATTTAATTTCAGTTTGAATATTCTATTACCTTTTGAGAACCCTAGGTTGATGTTCCGGAGATCGTTTTTGGACCTCTGCTTTAAATATATTTCTCGTTTGGTACGGCCGACTAGTTTTTGTGTAGTTCATGCCAAATAATAGGAATGGGCTACCTATAGCGCGTTTTTCCTTCTCGATTTAGATTTTTGAAGGTTTATCATTCCTGTTAGAGTATTTCCTAGCCTTTCTGGAAGAATGTAATTTTAGCTCACTATTCGTGGCTTCCGCCGTCATTTATCATCATAATAAACGAGAATTAAGGCGTTTATTTTCTTAGAATTATTCCTTGTATCGAATCACTCGTCAAGTTTTCAGCCCATTACTACTTGTGTCGCAGTATTTAATTTAAGGCAAATTGACGGAAGACGGAACGTTGGAGAGGTCTTTTCTAGTTTGCTCGCCTGGGGAACGTTTGCCAGTATAGCGAGAAACTGCACGTTTTGAGTATTGTGATATAATACAACCCTTTTGATAAGGGATTTATCGTGCGTGTCTGTTTGTGTTTTAACACGACCGATTATTCGGGCTCTACAAGCTGTACTAGGTAAGCATTTTCTCTGGATTCCTTTTTCTGTGGCCTATGAAGCACTTGACCGCCATTTTGCTAATTTTTTTTGTTTCCATTATTTATAGCGGCTTCCACGTTCGTCCCATAAGAACGAGACCGTCGAATCTCTTCTAATACACCCTCAAGTCCGAGTCTGAGGTAAATATCGCTACCATTTTTGCCTAAATTAATGAAATTGATTGCTTATCTACCTTTTATTTTTTTTTGTGCACATAACGCTATTTGCTTTTCCCATGTGTTATCTTATCTACTCCATTTTATCTGATCCGAATTTTTATTTTAATGCAACTTTAATTTTGATCATATGGGGAAGTTTATTTATTCTTTTAGGGGTGATTCATATCTATCTTTTTATATTCAAGTTACCTGAACCTTAATATCTCTTTTATTTGCTTTATTGCACTGCAAGTCCATGGGTTTTTTTTTCTCTGGGAAAATTTGTTTTATAAAAAAGATGTATTTATGCAAAGAGGGAGGGGGTCTATGATTTTTTTATTAAAGTAAGGGGGTCTATGATTTTTTATTAAAGTAAGGGGGTCTATGATTTTTACTAAAGTAAGGGGGCTTCATTTAATGCGTACTGGATTATTTCAGAGTTCTTCTGCTGGGCCAGAAGTTTACTTTATGAACCAATTTCTTCTGCTGGGCCAGAAGTTTACTTGATGAACCAATTTCTTCTGCTGGGCCAGAACTTTAATTAAAGGACTGCAACTTTTTCTCTGAAAGGCCGGAAGCAGGTCCACAACTTTTTTCCCTGGAAGGCTGACGAAGGGCCTTAACTTGTGGTTCCCGCACTAGAGGCCATCGACAGAGTTCGACGGCGGGATTTGGGTATAAGTTTTGTGTCTTATGTGTTCTCTTCGTTTGCTTTTATTGATATAAATCAAACATTGAATTGAGGTAGCTCATTGATTTTAATTAATTTAATTTACATTTATGCACTGGTTTATCGGACCAGTTAATCTAATTGCTTTGAGTTGTTTTCTCATTTTAAACGTCAAGCGCTGGCTGGATAACTTCATTCTTTTCATTAATTAGTCGGCAGATATAACCGCTCTGAATTTTATCTTTTTATCATATGAATCAAGCTAACCATAGTTTTAATCTGATCTGGTGCTTCTATTAACTTCTCAAGTTTTTTTTGATCTAATCATTGTGTCCGCTCATTGCGGCATATTATCACCATCAGTGCAGCTATTAGCGCACGCATACCTAGTTGTAAGAAGCTTAGTCTGCGTCAAGTGATCACTTTGATAAGTAGTGTTTAGTGCATTTAGTGATAAGGCATATAGAACCGAGGTTTTCCAACTGAATTGGTCTCTGTACGTACAATCTTCATATTGTACTCTGTTTATTTTATTAATTACTTTAAGTCATTTAACATTCTTTTGTCTACTCAACCACATTTTACTATAACCATTTTCTCCAGATAGATTGTTACTGTGTTTGCAAAAAAAAAGGATTTAGTAGCAAATATTGTGTCCATTAAATTTTTAGATTGTGTTTTTTTGATAGATTAAGTTGGTTGATTATAGTGCCATAATTATTCTCATTTTCTGGAAAGTTTGAAATTAAGTACTAAGAACCGGTTAATTTTATGGGCAAATCTAGCCACTCGGTACAACAACTGCCGAGCTTTTTCCGTTTAGCTGGCTAGAACGGGTGGCGCTCAAACGACCCCACGACAGGGGCCGGGCTTTGTAACGCGACTCTCCGGGGCTAGGTTCATTTTTTCTAATTAATTGGGGTTCAATCATAAAAAATCGTGTTGCGAACATATCAAATCTTACAAGGAATTAGGTGGCAACATGTCACTTAAGCTGAATTTTCTCCGCTCACGTTTAGGGTTCTTTCCTGAAAACTTAGAAAGCGGTACAGGGGAAAATGGACCCCAAACATTATTATCCGCAGGAAGATTTTCAAATTGCGAATTGATTTTTTGGTTCATCTAATAAATTTCGCTCTCTTTTATTTGCGAGTTGTATTAATTTTCCTTAGGTTCTTTTTTTACCATGGTGCTATCATGTTTCACGATATTTTGCACCTATGACATTATTAAAATATTTAAACCTGACGCTAGCTTTCCATTAATTAATTCCAAAATTCCTTCATGCTGACAACATCGCACAAGTTATGAATAAAAGTTTCAAGTCTTACATAATATCAAGAACCTTAAACATAAGGCATATTATGCTTGAAGGAAAAGCGATTAACAATTTTTATGGCTCCATTATGTAAATTTAGTTGTTTTGCACCGAGTTTGGAAACCACACAAGAAAGTTGCCAACTTGCTTACCAAGCCCACGTATTACCAGGTTTTAGGAAATAAAAATATTTAAATACGCCAGGCTAATAAATCATGGTAGGTACAAAGTGTTAGCGAAAATAAATGATATATTAGAGTAACGAAAAAGTATGCTTTGGGTGTGTAATTAAGTAATGGAGTCTTAATATCTGGGCTAGGTTTAAATATTAAAGTAGAGTAATTATGAGCAGAGTTTTTATAAAGTAAATTAGGGTTAGGCCAAATTCGTACTTGTAATGATAATTTTCTGTCGTTGACTAAGGAATTGTTACAAAATAACTATAAAAATATTTGTTTTCGCCGGTGGGCACTCTGAAATAGAATGACTACTAACTCCTGTGTACTGTGTAAAAAAATTAAATGAAGCAATTCTTATTTCTTTTAGTTTCTTCTTATTGTTATTGTTATTTTGCCGTGCAGATATACTGCGGTAGGTGTTCTCCATTCATTATCACTAAATATTGCTATTCCTTTCAGCATTGCGCAGGGCTTCGAACCACACAGAAGAACAGGCCATATATAACACCTGACTACTTTATATATAAATCAAAATAGAACCTGTGATTCATCAGAACCTTACGTAGTCGTAGGAAGATCGTTCCAGCTTACCTAGTTCTCCTTCTGATCTCTAGTTCTGGATCCCATTCAAATTCAAATTCAAATTCAAAATACTTTTATTTGGCATTGTGTACAATAAACTTTACTTAAACTATTAGTATCAAAAAAATAAAATAAAAATAAGAGTACAACAATGACAAAAAGGATCATTCCGCGATTATGCAAACCGATTACACTGGCTCCATAAATGAAGGCCAGTGTGGAATAAACCTGAACTTAAAACTAACTTACATTAAGTAATAACTTATACTACTAATAAATGCTAAAGTAGAATGTGAAGTATACGATCCATAATGCAATTAGAGAGCGCAATACATGGAAAACAAAGACATTAGGAAATGAAACTGAAAATTCGACCAAGAAATATACTTAGTAAAAAAAAGCAAAAGTATAGTACAACAAATACAGAACAACCGAACACACTATATATCAATTCATCATAATTAACAATTTTATTAAGGTCATTGGAAAAGTAGCATTCAAGCATTAGTTTGTGAATCCATTAAATAGGTTTTAATATATGCTCTAAAAACATTAGTTTCTGCAACTTTCATGTTGTTAGGTATATTATTCCATAACGATGTGGCGACAAAAAGAAAAGACTTTCGATAATTTGCCGTTCTATGAGGTGGTATTTGAAAAATATTATTATTTCTAGTATTTATGGCCATGTGTAAAGGGAATAAAAAGTTCTCTTAAGTATGGTGGTTGGCCACTTTTCATTAGCCTATGTATAAGTAAATACATGTGATATTTGCGCCTATTCTTCATACTAAGTATGTTGTTATCGCTTAAAAATGGTGTAATGTGGCTTCGAAAAGGAAAATTATAGAAGAATCTCATACATGAGTTTTGTACTTTTTGTATTTTTCGACTGGTATTAGCGGAAAGTGAATCACCATATCCCGAATCTGCATAGTCAAACAGGGACAAAACAAGAGAATTACAAAGCAAATATTTTGTCTTTGGTATAATGAATTGCTTTAGTTTATACAGGTTATGAAGTCTTGCATATGCCGATGTAATTTTCACAGATATATGAGTCTCAAACAGAAGTGAACTATCAAATATAACACCCAAACTCTTTGCCTCTTCCTTGACAGAAACCAAATTATTATCCAACGTGACCGAAAAGTTGTCCAACAAGTGGTCTCTGGTTTGTGAGTTAGAGCTAAAAATAATGATTTGCGTCTTTGAGGAATTTAGTTGGAGGTTGTGATCCCTTGCATAAAGTGAAATGTCCCTTAAATCTAAATTAAGTTGGTCTTGACTAGTAATTAAGTTATCAGTTCTTATTGGCAAATATATTTGGGTGTCATCCGCATATTGCTGTAAAGTTGAGTGACCTACACTCTCTCCCATGTCGGGAACATACAATGAAAACAACAACGGAGAGAGTATAGATCCCTGTGGAACTCCCATGTTGATATCCACAAGATCTCCCTGACCACATTGATCCCCCCTCACAACTCTCATCTGGCACCCTCTCTGTCATATAACATACAACCCAAGTACCTTAACTCTCTTATTGCCTTACCATTAATAATATCCTGTCGAACATTTGACCCAACGTATCTTCTTATAACCATATACATAGTCTTATCTCAACCCAAGCGCTGCTTGAGTCATTAAAGGCACTTATCAATGTTTGGAGATCGTCGACACAGTCTGCCAGAATCGCTTTATCATCAGCGTATATGATGTTATTGATAGGAATACCGTTATATCTAGGGTGCTTGTAGAAACTGCCTCATGTAACGCTTCTTCCACTACAAGTTCAATAACTTGGGGGAAAGTCTTACTACCGTTTTAATTTGCAACCTTCCGATGCACTAGCATTCGGGAGCCGCAGTTCAGCTGCCTGATTCCAAAAAAGAACGCCGCTAATTCTTACATCTTTATCGTCTGGCTCCAAATCTTGTAGATCTTGTACCAAGAAATTATTCTTAAATGGTTTTTCATAACCCTTGAAGAACAAAAACACGTTCTTTCGGTGATCGAGGCAACTTTAAACCAATGTCTGCAAACTAAATATTTCCTCTATGATGCAAAATCCACCTTTAAATCTGAATTGACTGGTTCCATCACCTCTTCACTTCATCTATAAAGCCTTGCCTGCAGAAGTGGCTCATTAGGAATATGAGATGGCAAGCTTCGCAAGACCTCTAACTCTTATTTTTCGGTATACCTAATGAAGAACGTGATTTTTTTTTGGGAGCTTATCCGGCGTCATATTTTTATAGAATAGGCAAACTATTGCTAGCAGTCTTTTATCGTTTAGTAGTTTAAAAAATGTACAGTACACCTCGTTCGGTTCCGGAGTTTTACCGGTTTTCATCAATATAACATTGGATTAAAATGCTTAGACCTAGTGGTGGATTATTTGTGTCTCTATTGGTGTTTGAGATCTCATGGCATCAAACCATATATCTGTGTAGCCATTCCATATGCTCAGCAGTTGGCCTTGGTTGAATTGGTTCATCCCTGCGATTCGTTATTGATATGGAATTTTTCCAGTTCTATTGTGATACACTCCAGCGATTTCTTTTCATCCAACAGTCACTACTTATACAGTCATTATTAGCATGCATACCTACACATAAAGAGAAGAATAATACACGCGTGGCTTATAAATCACGAAAACAGAGTTTTATCCACAATACCGAAACAACGTATCTTGCAGTCGACGCGCGTTTCGCTAACTTTTAATCATCTCCTGCTGATGCTAACATGGTTACTTTTATGTTTTCACTCATTTATGGATCTCGTCGTTGGTGTGACTCCTTTGAAACTAAAGGACCACCGCAGTCTCCTTCGAAATGAAGGACTGTAGACTTGTTTCCTTGAGCGTTGCTCGATAAT
>MU182530.1:83864-175189 GCA_016904865.1 Pissodes strobi | reverse complement strand
CGTCGAGTGCAAATATTCTGTTTCGGTATTGTGGATAAAACTCTGTTTTAGTGCATGTTGCCGAAGGTTCCGAACCCCAACGTAACCATATTAGCATCATCAGGAGATGATTAAATCTCATGATTATGCCAATATGGATAGCGAAACACGTGATGCAAATTTTGTTTTAATATTGTGGATAAAACTCTGTTATACTGCATTTTGCCGGAGATTCCAAACCCCAACTTAGCCCATAATTAAAGTTGCAAAGCTGTAAAAATTAACCGTCAGGTGCTTTTTTCAAAAACTTGTTAGTATCATTCCGTTCAAGAGTTTTTGATTTTTTCGGATTGTGGTCTTTTGCTTTACTCTTCAAAGGGCATAGAAGTTTCAGAAAATTAGAGATATCATTGGTTTGTAAAGCTGGAGAGTTGACTTAAGCTTTGCATACTTGGTTCATAACGATGATACAACAAATTTCTCTTGTGCAGTTCAAGTAAGAAAGCAAGAAAAACTTTCATTTATACTTAACGTTCTTAACTTTCATTCAGTCTTCAAATGCCTTGAACTCCTTATTGTAAACCCCCCGAGATTTTTCCCAAAATTTGCAATGTAGTCGCCTTTGCAATGTAGGCTTGGTATGCAACAAGACAAGAATGTGGGTATTTTGTGTACATTTTCCGTTCAATGTATTTAGAGATGTTACTAATAAAAAACGCATTTCATATGGATTAAGATTCCAGCAGGGGGAAATTTGAAAGAATACGTCTTCCCATATTTTGTCATGACGTTTAGATTAAAATATTATGTAGATTTATACATTTAATTGCCTGAACTTTCATTGAAAACGGTTTAAAGCTGAAAAATGGGTTAGGACCGGAAAATGTATTTCTTAAGGCAGTTTTCGAGGTAAAATTTTACTTTTAGCGTCTAGTTTTTGGTGGTAAGTAAGGAAATTTATTTGCCTGAAATCTCTTTTAATACGATTTGAAGATGGGAAAATGGGCAATGGTCGGAGAATTTAAACATGATTTTGAGGTAAACTTTCACTTTAAACATCGAAGTTGTGGCAAATAATTTTAAAATATAGAATACAAAAAAAGTACTTGTGTTTGTAATATTAATCTACCTTTGTTGAAATTTTCACTTCTGTCGTTTTTATTTTATATTATAGCTTTTGGACGTATGTTTTAATGTAGTTTGTATATATCTTGACATATTATCCTGTATAGTAGCTTTTTGCTACTTTTAACAATACCAGCTTAGCTTAGTTCTACATATTAGGCTTTATCAATTCTATACAATAAAGCATATATTCTAACTCTGATCCTTCTACAATACTGGGGTTATGGTTACGTGACCACAAGTCAGATAAAATTTATTCTACTTGCTTCTCACTTAGTTAAATCAGTATTCTTATCTCATATGGCCATCGTTGAATATTCCTAGGGCAATCGAAAGGAAGCAATTCCGATTTTATATTGAAATAGAAAAGTTCTAAAATGATAAAATTCGCCGACGAAATTTGAATACAATCGGTATTATGAAAAATCTTTAAAAACGCACTTATACAAACATGTAAGCCTTCGAGAAGCAGGTAAAATGAGTCGAGCCGGGCGCTAGGAATCGGGACTTCATATGTCACCCTTATTTACATCTGTTTTTATTAAATTTTTTTAATATACCGGATTGGAGTTTTTATAGTTTCTTGTCGCACCCGCACATCAAATGTGGCCTTTTTTATATAAAAAGCCCGCAGCAAAAAAGAGTTAAAAATCCACTCCTTTTGTCTAGAGACTAGTCCAAAGCTTGAGACTAGTTTCCATTCAAATTTCCACATGTGCTGACATTCTTTCGCTTCAGTCGAAAACGAGTTTCTCCCACACCTTGCATAGTTTCTCATTCACTTAAATTCTTTACGATTTAACAGCTAGACATAGTTTTAAGGGAGGGTCGAAATTTTATACCTAGTGCTTTAGTGATCAAATATGTTCAAGTAAACCTTCACCCTCCTATCTCCGAATAACAATCGAATAACAAGTTGGGCTGATAGTGCTAAGATCCTTAAAGAATTCAAAACACAACAAAAAGTTCAATGGTTCTACTGGACAGGAAAGACTCCTTCGGGACAAACCCTCCAAAAGAACCTTGTGACGTAATCTCAGTGGGGGCTATTCTAAAATTTATATATATTATATACGTCCTGGTCAGATCTTACCCGCTACGGTCTCAACTTGTTACAAATTCTCTTTAGTATATGCATATAGGCTGGGTGTGATGCATATGTTTCTCGGATGACTAATGTGAATGTATCGAGCATAGAGCACAGTGTAAGGGCATATACTTTGAATGTGTTATACACGTAAACCTTCGCCCCCGAGTTAAGCCCCAATTAAAAATTGTATCAAAATTCTACATTAAATTTAAATCAGACCTGAGCAAAAATTAAGAAACTTTAGTAAAGAAGTAAATCCAATAACAGAATGTAGCAAATAATATATCCATTTATATTAATATCAATTTTTCAAACGACCTCTCTTCTCACCGAATTGCATGGATAACTCAAAAATGTAGAACTTAAAAATCTACTTTTCGTGTCATGAAATAGATATATGTGTACCTAATGCGGAAAGCTGATATTGCCAAAGAAAGTATGAATTTTGGAGACTCATAGCCGAGGTCACCTCTCACACTAGCTCAGAAAATACAGTCATACAGCTAGCACATGTCCTTGTTACAGATTTTTTGCATTAAAATGAGGCAATAAAATTAATAGTACATTGTGACCTTAGGAGGAAAAGTTTACACCTTCTTGGCCGTCTCGTCCAGCAAGCACCGAGGCCCAGAATAAGCTTTTCCTCTGAGTATGCATACAATTCCTTCTGCGCTTGAAACAAATTAATTCATATTTGTGAAAGAGACAGTGTGTAATTCACAGTAAATGAATTACTTTTTCGCCCTAGGCCGAAAAAGTGTTATTCCCAAATTGATATATGCGAATTCCTAACAAACCTTAGCAATACCAATTTACCAAAATAGATACTTTTGCGTCCCGCCAAGGGACCGGCCAATCCCAGAAAAAGCATCTTTTGCTTAAGCAGCTCTGAAATGTATACGTCATAATTTGGATGTTAGTGCTAGAAGCGGGTATTCGTTATAATGTCTCTAATAACCGTTTCCAATAACGAGATTCTACAATATTGCTAATAATATAAGTAAATAGTTATGGGTCTCATTAAAATAGTAATTTAGCGTTTTTGCTATAGTTAATTATTGGTTTTTATTACCCGTAATCTTGAGAGAGGGCCGGTCTGTAGATAAACTATTTAAATTTGTATAATTAATTTTTTTAATCTACAAGTTTTGAAGGTACACGTGCCTGCCGTGTAAATCATAAATTAGTCTGGTATGCATTAATTAATATACCAGGGGGGCAGATTTTCTACCAACCAAATATTTAGGGAGATGTGTTTCATTATGTCGATTTAATAGGATAAAATGATTTATTAAATATATTTCACCATACTTCACATATCAGCTATTGTTTCATAATATTCTTTGTGGCAATGTGTTTGATTTTATTAACATTGTACCTATAAATATACTTTTAATAAAGTTTAAAGCAATTAACTTGATCGAACTATCTCTAGATTCCTCTCTAATAATCCATGCACGAACAAGAATTTCAGGTTAAAATTAAAGCCAACTGACAATTCCTACTCGGAAATAGCTATTAGCCGACATCTATTTTAACAGGAAGATGCCATTGAAAGGCAAATTATCCAAAATTTAGGATAGGCCAATCAGTATGCTCTAATTTAAACCAATTACACTTAGCAGTCGATAGAAGAAATTTATAAAGGCCGATTTAAAATAGTCTGATGCTATCGCCTTCCTAACATGAAAAGGAAATCGATAGGTCAAGTATAAAAAACACTACACATGTCGTGACATGTGTAGTGTGTAGACATACTTTTTTTATATGTCTTTGTTCAAAAATCTATGTATAATATTTTAGTAGAATTGATTTTGAAGTGAAGCATCTAGAATCACAGTGCGATAGAATGATGAGAGAGATCTCAGATCTTGTGCAAAAAATTAACGCGATCGGTATAAAAAAATTGCTGCAAATATGACAATAAAATTTATCATGCATGTTTGTACAACAACAGACTTCAAGAATATTCGAGAAAGGATTTAACTGAAAAAGTTTGAACTCAAATTGCGCGGGATAATTTTATTTTATACCTGTCCAGTATGTTTTAAGAATAAAATACTATACCTTTAAATATTTAAAATAAAATTTTTACACTTATATATGTGCAAAGTTAAGGCTTATATTAACTTTGGGCGCGGCCTGAAAATTAATGGTACGGTCAATTTAATACGCTATGGATACTACATTGAACAAATAAAACTTTAAGAAATATTTTACAACAATGTGTTTCTGATAAAAAAAAAACATGCGAAACAATAAAAGAGAAACAAAAACTGTGATAATACCTAACGAGCTATCAAAAATACCTATCATACACAAAAAATAAACAAATAAAGCAGCCTTTGAATTATTTGGGTTAGTATAGAAAAGCAGGTTACTATTTAGAAAAAAAATATAAAAAAATGAGTATTATATAAATACTGAAAATAGAAAAGCATCTCATTTATTTTAGGTATTATTTAAATGAATAATGTCCCCAAAACCCTTAGGGATTTCTCAAAGTACATTTTATTTGTACAACTATCAATGCAAAAAAAATTGAGAGCTTTTGGCAACTTACTTTCATTTTTGGCTAAAATTTTTGAGACAAATATTTTTTCGTTACCTTTTTTGTCCTTTCGTACAATACATATTCATAAACAACGTCAGGGGTTTCTGTATAAAGGGAAGGGTTTAAGTTTGCACTATCACCTAATAGAGCGCAAGCATTTAATTCCCGACATCGTCAAGATTAGGGTGATGGAGATGCAGAAGAAACACTTTCCTCCTCCGAGCTAAGGCGCATGGCTTCCCGTTCCTTTTCAACGATGGCAGAAAGATTCCCATCTTCTGTTGTTGTTGACGGTATGGCAACTTTTCCTAAACCCATTTAGCAAACTTGTCAATAGATGCGAACGGCAGCCAGTAATACAGTGGAGAGCTAGATTCGTGGATTTTTCGGTACGCTTTAATAGTTATTAGGCGCCACCTAGTTAATTGAGACTCAACTAGGAAAAATCTACAATGTTATTAAATCCTGAAAAGTAATTTTTGGAGGAGCTTTTTAATAAGGCATAATATTTCCACAAAATAGATGCTTTATTCGTTCCCTACTATGAATGAGATCCCTTGATCTAAAAAAATAATTACATCACAGGTATAACAATAAACAATAAGAAAAAAGGCGCTTACATAATATTGACTATTATTGACAATCGTGTCAGATACAAACTCTTACGCAAATATCCTGCGTACCAATTAATAGGTTACTAGAATGATGAGTTGGTTAATAGCGCACATGGTTTAAAATTCATGAATTTTATTCTGCCGCAAAGATATAAAATTAGGCAGGTGAAACTAGTCACTTAATATGTAGAAAATCTAAACTTTGCCAAGACAGTCTTACAAATAGGTAAATGATATTACTTACAAATCATGAAGTATGTTTTTCTAATCTTAAATTATTCTCCAAATTAATACCAGTATTAGTATATATACGGTCCATGCATCTCCAAAGCACTTCAAATCATAACCTGAACTTTCCAACAATTGGTACACAACATACAGCCGGTGATAAGCAACAAGGGCATCACGCAAGTGGTGGTTCTAACCCAAAAGATGCAAAAATAGATATTGAAATTAAGGCAAAGCAATATTTGTGTGCTAGAGCGGTACCCGTGGAGAAGATCCTAAAAACAATTGTTTGTCTTAGCAAAAAATAAATATCTAACATAGAAAAGATTACTCATATCCCAACTAGTTTGTCCTTTTACCTACATGCCAATATCGGAAGAATCTTAAATGTACCAAAAAAAATACTCATTAATCATAAAGAATTATTTAATAATATCAAAAAAAATCTATTGCTCGCTTTACCAGAGAATGGAAACTTAAATTAAATATCAATAAACCCATATATTCCAAAGTGCAAAATGAATTTTCGAAAAAAAAACCTAGTCGAGCACCTACTACTCACAAAGGGACAAAAATCAGACCTGATGTTATCATATCATAAATATCTAATATATCATACTGAGACATAAATATAAATATAGAAAGGGTATTCAATAACTTTCAAAGTAAAACAAGGTAATGTACTTTATATACTGTACATATTGGGATAATTTAATCTAAATTATATTTGTAAATAAAAATAAATATAAACTAAGCAAAGCTGTAGCATTTGTTTATGCCAAAATTTGAAAATGCTACAACGGCACGATCCGAGCTCGGACTCCGGACACTGTGCTGCTTCAGCGATTCATTTAATCTTGCAGCGGTTCACCTGTGTGCGCGCTGTTCATATGCCGAGATAGTCCCTTAGCATGCCCCATGCAGGAGGCTTCCTCATTGCGATATTATTAATCGTAAGAGGTTTAAGATTATCGCTTGCTACTTTCGACACCGTTCGAGTGTGAAAAAATCACATTATCGTCGGCGTAGAAGGCACAAGAATTGGAGAGGTAAGATGGATAGTCAGCTATAAAATTACTATATAGCTGTGGAGATATCATCGTCCTCTGTGGCACACCTGCTTTGATGCGCCTCTCTGTGGACACGTCACTCTGAATCCGTACGGAGAAAGTACGTCCTTCTAGGCATGACGTAATTAAGGCCTCTAAGTGCAATAGGAAGCTGTGGTTACAAATAGCTTATACAGCAAACCGTAGCGTCGTGTCATACCCTATAAAATGCCTTCTCAATATCGAGAAGCAATAATGTAGTGTGAATGGCCAGTCATGTTGTTGAAGATCTTCAAAAGTAATACTTCTTTTGTTAGGTGCTACCTCAATTTTAGGTCTATTTTTAGGTGCATTTTATTTTTCTCCATATCTCATATCCTTTAGCACGTTTATGTTACAACATCAGAAACTACAGATCCCATCTAAGAATTATAGCTATCTTGTCCACGCTCCGTTGGAAACCGTTTTAACACTTTTTCTGAATTCCATGGGAAAATCCCACACTTTTTAAATCCTGATATTAAATTACCAGAGTTATTATTTGTGCAACAATATCACATAATATTGTTTTTAATAAACGAGGAAATATCCCTTTTCGCAACGTTTGTGACTATTTCTTTCAAGGTATTTTCCATGCATCCAGTATGGCCCACAAATGCAACATCAAGTGGCTGTGTATAATTTTTAGGAAGACAGCAAAATTGAATATCGTTTTCCTAGGCTGCCCTTAATACTTCTCAATGGCATGATAGATTGTCCTCTATAAGTACGGCTCGTCATTCAGTACTTCTTTGTTAAGGTATAAACAAATTGCAAAAACAATCGGCAAAAAGGACTGTATCGAACCAACCGCTCTTTCTGCAATTATCTCGGGTGTTTTTGGATCGAAAATTATGGTTTCGTAAGTGTTGTTTTATCATTCTATTCTTTAAGACCTTCGATAATTTATCGAACGCTGTCAAGCTCAGTTCTCTTCATACAGGTCTTCTTTGACTGTTTCCTATTTTTATCGCATTGATATGTAATTCTTGTTTCTTCCCATCGAATTATTTGTATTTCATCTAAATTCACTTTGAATCCTATGTCATGTAGATTAATAATTCTTAGGAGTTCTTCGTTTTTTTCGAACAAGATTCTGGCGTTGGAAAACCTTAATTGGTTTAATCGATCTGCGGATTAAATTTACAATATACCTTTCATTATCAAACCAAATAATTGAAGGTAGTGTTCCCCATTTGGCTTCTCTTTGTCCTGCATTGTTAAACAGTTTCGCTTTTGATTTTACATTCTCGTGTATTGTTTCAGCAGTGACTTATATTGGTGATTTGGTTTTCTTCTCTCAACTTCTACACGCCCACTGCTGAACCCCGTCCCAAACGTTTCCAAATTTTGTTTTACTTATTACAACTAGATGCCACTTTTTTCTTGAAACGGTTATTATATCATCAAAATATAGCTTTTGACGTCTCCCCACACCGCGATTTGACCTTCATGATTGCCAATGTATTATTGTGTTTGCCACGTGTACTACTCAGCTCCACTTGTGATGTGGTGGATAACATCAGTTAGTTTTGCCTCCTGCGATTTATTCGTGTCTGCCTTTATCCCGTAATCTAAAACCCAGCATGATGCGCTTCATCGTCTGTGCGCTGCAACAGTCTGAAATTATTCAAGCTTTTAGCTAATAAGGCCATATTCTCCAAGTCGTATGTCATCACTGGTAGCATACAAGTATTATAAACCTCTGATTTTAAGAAATTTGGTATTTCCTTTTTTTCGCGTATATATCCTAATTTTCCAAATGCCGCCAAACTCAATATCATGCTTTTTGATTGCCTACAAATGCAAAGTGGAGAGAAACTTTGTATTCTGTAACTTTCTCTATTAATGAACGGATTGCCTGAAGGTGATTTAAAGTGCTGTTGCCTTTCCTAAAGCCAGCTTCTTCAACTGGTTGTTAAAAGTCCAACTGGTCTGTTGGTTTATTCGTTATTATTTTGGTTAACAGCTTGTAGAGATGTGACAGCAGACTTACAGGACGGAAATTTTCAATGTTGGTATTATCTCGTTTCTTAAACAGAAGAATGACTTCTGCATTTTTACAGGTATGAGGGATATCTCCTTCCTCATGACATTTATTGAGAATTATGCTGAGAGCGTCTAAAATGGCATCGCCTCCCATCTTTAGCCTCTCACAAGTAGTTCGATCTTCTCCAGGTGCTTTTCTATTTTTCATCGGTTTTAATGCCACATTTATTTCAGCAATGTTGATGTCAGGAATTTCCTCCGAACCAGCATTAACACCGGTTGTAGATAGTAGTAATGTGTGATGGTCGGTGTATTTGAAGTATACAGTTTAGAATAGAAGCTCTGCATCACTTCCACGATATTTCTTTTAACTGTTACAATAGTTCCCTCACTGTTATTGATTTTGCTAATCTTTACTTTTCCATTTCACATCCTAAATCTTAAAATCTTCATGTTTGTATCATCTTTAATTGCATCCTTATTAATTCGAGTGTTATTTATTCTTATGTCTGTCCTTCTATTTAAATTAATTTGCTTATTTAGGTGCGTATATTCCGGTGATTCTCTATTTGTTTTATATCTATTTTATCTATCTATGATTATCCTTTTTTTGTTTTATTTTTTGTTGTGCTTTTGTTACTGCAGCAGTAATTTTTGTGGCCAGTTGATTCAGACTCATATTTTTAAGTGTACTGGTATTTTCTAATTTAATTTTAAGTTCCTACTGGTATACGTCTTCATTTTGCTTTATTTCTTGGAGAGTAGGATATTTTGGAGATTTTGCCATCTTGTTCCTGTCCGTTTGCTGTAACCAGACTATGGTCGATAACAGTATGGAAATTGTTCAAAACCAATACGTCGATGACTATATATTTATTATTGGAAATAGTAAAGACTTTTCCATTCTTTCTAATACCGTCCAGACATTTCCAAGTCAATTTTCGTCCAGAAGGGTTTTTAAAGGAGGTGTTCATGTGGTATAGATGCTCGCTTTGCAAACAATTCAGCAACATTTTTCCTCTTTCGCTTCTAGTCCCTAATCCAAAACTCCCTACACTCGTATTTATGTAATGTTGTTGCTTTAGTCTAGTGATATATTCAGATATCCAGTTGATGATGGCTTAATGTTTGACCTAGCCGAAACACCCGCGACCTCTACCCTACAGGCGTCACTATTCTAAGTTGCCATCTACTGAGTAGGAATAACTACTAATCAACTTCTATTTCCATTAATATTTAATAAAGTTGTATTTTATATATGTATGTTATATAAAAAAAATTGCAAAATATTGAATATTCTTAAAATGGCCTCAATTACTTAAACAAAAATTTAAGATCTACATTTTTCAAACATGTTTGGTGAGATATTATTAGATAATATTTTATTACTTCTCATTCATTCTAAAAAAATGTTAAGGAAAAGATTATGGATGCTTGGCAAGTCCACTAAGTAATAATAGATTGATGGATTTTTTTAAATTGTATATCTTATATTGCCTGAACTAGCTTTACACATTTTAATACAAGCACTTTAAGAACTCTGTGATGTTTTATTTGCGGCACACTAAAAAAAATTCTTGGAATTAAATTGGTAATAATTCAAATATATTGCCAAGTTAACGTTAGAAACGAAAACTAAGTAAATTGTAACTGATATTGCATCTTACATAAAAATTGAATAAAGCAATAAATCAAAAGCTTCGGATACCGCAGTCTCGTTGAGTATGATAGCGTTAATAAAAGGCGAAGTGATAAGATTAATGCATTCTGGCTGGAATATCTGGATAGAAAATTGCATCCATTTCACTTTAATATATGCCTCTTAGACTTAGAATCCCCGCATTTTGAAACACTTTGACGAAGTTGCATAAGGCGACATAGCTTTATCTTTTCTTTCTTATCTATAAAATGCCACGAGAACAAAATTAAATATAAAAATAAATAGACAGTATCTCCCTCTTTGCTTCTAAGGAAATTCTTCCATGTACAAATATCTCACCTCTTGTCTCCAGATACCATTGTCCCCCGATCGCAAGAAAGAAGATATGGCTTTCTACATGACCCAGACCTCGCGTGGTATTAAGACCCAGAAGGTAAGTAAGTTCGAAATAGGCTGGTACGCATTTTATGAATAAATATCTTTTTGGTTGATTGTTTGTATGTTTGCCTTTAATATTTAAATTCAGATATTTATTCAGTAACATTATATTGAAATTTCGAGCTGTACCAAGTTCAACTATAATGTTTATATATGAAAGAATGATTAGATACGTAATTCGATTTTTACATTGGCAGTTTCTAGTATTTCTAGAATTTTTCAGAAATATTTTTACCATAACAGAAGTAACTCTCTAAATGAAACTAAAATGATGCTAGAGGCTCCCCTTGAAAACGACCTTAGCAAAAAAATCATCGAAGAGCATATGAGCAGAATTCAAAGCGAAAATACATTTCTATATATTTGAACCGTCCAATTGCCTTAGTTCCCATCATGTCCAAAGTCATGGAGAACTAATCAACGAACAGCTCTTAAAATATCTCGAATCGGCAGCCATCATAAGCGATCACCAGTATGGCGTCCGCAAGCACGGATCAACGGAAGATCTTCTGACTTACATGACCAACTTGTAGACCAAAGCCATCGAGAGCTACGGCGAATCTCGTGCAGTGACTCTCGACATACTCAAAGCAGACTGTGATATGACGGATTGTTAAGCAAATTGACAGCATACGGACTACCACCAGCACTGCTTGTATGGCTTTCCAATTTCTAAGGAGATCGAAGTATCCGAGTTGGTCTTGATGGACTTCTCTCGGTGGAATTTAAAATCAATGCTGAAGTTTTTCAAGGGTGTATATTATCTCCCATACTGTTCCTGCTCTATATTAACGATCTCATAGACAGGACAATCAATTCTATTTACAGCTTCGCAGACGACAGCACTCGTATACCCTCATTCAGGTCGCGGACTCCAATTGCCGCTGCTCGTTCCCAATGCGAGCGAGAAAACCAGAATGCTGTCGTCAATGAGGATATGAATGCCATCGTGGAATGGCGTGAGGAAAACAATGTCCAGTTTAACGCATGAGAGACTCACGCAGCTGTCTTCTCAAAAGGAGCAAACACCGCAGAACCTGACTTATCAATGGCAGGACAAACACTGACTCCGGCCTCGTCCATGAGCTTGTTGGACGTCATCGTAGAAAACAACATATCTTGGCGTAATCATATCACCAAAATCGCCAAGGTAGCAACACAAACGCTAGGAGCACACTATAGAGCAAAAAAGTTGTATACACCTCATCAGCTTTTATTGCTCTAAAAGGCCCAGATAAGATCTCTAGAATACTATTCCCATGTGTGGAGCTCGGTATCCACACACTTGCTCAAGATATTAAGCTCCATACAGAGGAGAGTAATCCGTCTTTTGGATGACCCAGAGTTCACTAAAGATCTTGATAGCCTTGGACATCGAAGAAAAGTGGCGGACCTATCTCTTTACTGTCGATACTACTACGGAAGGTGTTCGAACGAGCTAGCACTTATGATTCCGCCCAGAGTTGTGCCAAACAGATACACCAGTCAGACACAAGCTGCTCATTAACATACGATTCAGTTGTGAACACCTAGGACGTCGCCATTGCGGGACTCGTTTCTCTGAAGGGCTGCCTCGCTGTGGAATGGACTTCCCAGTAACGTCTTTCCTGAAAACTACAACCTACAATGCTTCAAGTCCAACATCCACCGTCTTCTCCGCACACGCACCGCTCTTTAAGTGGTATAGGATTTTCCTTTTGTGTGTGCCAAACATAAGAAAAGGAAGATACAAATTTCCATCAACTGAATATCGAGAAGCGGTCTCCGAAAATACATTTTCACATTTAAGTTCATCAAGAGATATGACTTTTTTTAATTTTTGATCAAAATTTGAATCTAGCGAAATTAAAAATGAATGCATACTGGAACTAAAGGTCTCTTTTCCCATTACAATCTAAATTTATTATGCTTTCAAATAACAAGAAAATAGTTTCAAATATCTGGCCGCTCACAAAATTGCATGACAGTCAGAATTATAATTGATCACAAATATCAGAAGTTTGTTTCTCTAATCCTAAGGCCGAAAACACAAACCATGGTGATTCAAATATTTGTCAGTAATGAAGTTCTCTTGACTACCAGAATCCACGGATTTACTGAAGACTTCTAGCCACTGCAAAGATCAGCAAGACAGTACTTCGCACAATCGTAGATGATGTCAAATGGCTAAAAATACTTGATCATAAAGAGATGTAGCAGCATGTTTTTGAGAATGATGTGCTATGGAACTCGATGTATTTTAAACAAGTGTTGCATTAGAAGCAGATTGTTGAATTAAATTTTATGGGAAAATTCGATTAGAAGCGTAGTGTAAAAGAATATGGCGATTAAATTGGCGGAAGCTGTATCTCAGAATTTGAAGAGGGCAGAGCTTGGCAGTGTGAGAAATTTGTAAGCGATTTCTAAGCGATCTAAACAATCAGATACGTCTATTGCTTTAAACTAATACGCATGATTAGATTAATACAAGATAAACTCTATTCGAATTATATCCTTTGTTTTCTATAAGTTTTATATGTCGAAAATGCTACCGATTCAGGCATATTGCATAAAAGTTGAGGTAATTGTTCAAATATTGACACACCTTGTACAGTAAAGGTTTAAAGAGCGATTGTCATTGCTCATTAAGACTAGTAGGAAACATCTAGCAAATGTCTAGCTTAGAAGAAGAATCTGAATTAAGTATTTTACTTTGAGTAATGTGACACCAAACGATTGTAGCCCGAAGCTTAAAAGTACACTACTTAAAAACAATCAACAGAATGAAAACATTTTACATAATATCACCGCACTACTAGTTTAAGGTCATCATTATAGTTTACGTTAAAATATAAATACTTTGTAATTGTAATTGTAGGCCATAGTTAAAATGAAAGTAAATATAGTTTTGACTAGAATTCAGTTTCAAAATTAAACGAGCACAGACACTTTTCTAACAAAACCTGTAGTCTCTTTTTTATTTTTTTTTTCTAGACCTTCTATTGTCCTTAGCCGAGGGGGTAATAAATTAAAAGCCTTAACACACGTAAAAATTGAAAAATACTGATGAGTGAGTGAGTATGCTAAGGTGATCCCTGTCCCTGGTAACAGCCGACAAACTTTTACAAATATTACAAGACACATAGAATACAAGGAAGGCAGAGTTAAGACCCCCAATAGAGAAAAGTATCGTCTACAAGATTCTCTAGGATGCAATATAAGGATGCAACCGGAGTTATTATTTAAGTTGTATTGTAACTTCTGAAGGCGTATATTCCAATTGAGGGTTGGATCAAGATGAACTCCCAAGAAATTCATACCCTCAACAGCTGGAACCGAGGGGTAAATCACTGAGGAATTTTAGTGTACATTTTAGGTACAAGTTAAGGAATTGCAGGAGAATTTCGGGAAATTTCGAGGTATTGTGGTGAATTTCGAGATATTTCGGGGAATTTTTAGGTATTTCGGGGAATTTCGAGGTATTTCGGGGAATTTCGAGGGAATTTTTGGGGAATTCCGGGGAATTTCAAACATATTATATGCATAATATTGCATAAGATTCTATTAAAATCTTCACAAACCAAAACCCGAGAAAAAAGTTGAAGCAAAAATTCTCGCAAAAATCAAAAAATGATAGTTCTGGAGACGATACCGTAAATGACACGAAGGACGAAACGGATAATAATTATTATAAAAGAAAGCGTGTGCACCATGTGCGCATATCTGAAGTGAGACTTCTTAGACTTAACGCCCTAGCCTTATACACATCGCAACGGATTTGGTTAAAAAGTAGTTTTTTTTTTAATATACCACTCAATTAACAAAAAGGGAAGGCCTAAATGAAAAAAAAATCTTCATAAAAGTTTCGCTTATGTCTTGACAAGGTAATAGAGCAAATCCCATATTTTTTGCTTGTAAATTAGCAAAGATGTTACAATAAAATCTTATACATATCGCAACGGATTTGGTTAAAAAGTAGTTTTTTTAAATATACCACCCAATTAATAAAAAGGGAAGGCTTAAATGAAAAAAAAAATCTTCATAAAAGTTTCGCTTATGTCTTGACAAGGTACTAGAGCAAATCTTATATATTTTGCTTGTAAACTAACAAAGATATCACAATAAAACATCGTAACGCTTTTTCGTCCCCTCTCGTCGTGTCGCGACCTTCAAATCTTACTCCCGGCGCGCGTTAAGAAGTTTCACTTCAATAACATAATTTACGACGACTCAACAGACACAAAAATATTTTCAGAGTTATAGTAGAGTGCTACTTATAACTTATCTTGACTTCTGTGGGCACCTCTGGGTTACAAGCTGAAATTTTCACAGAATGAAGGCTTTATTATATTAATTCAAAATCCGAAGGTAATAAAAAATCATAACGAGCAAAAATGCAGTATACCTAAAAATCGAGATTATTATATGAACGTGTAGGATATTAAATTATGAATGTTTTCATATATAATTCATCTACATTTTTGTACGAATTATATTTTTTATCATTGCTTGAAATATGCAGATTACATTAGCCCTTACGGAAAAATAAATCAAAAAATTTAAATATCTCGCTTCGAACCTGGGCAAAATCTGATTGAAATATACTCATTTTGTATTCACCTCGCATTCTCTCCGAAATGAAGGCTCAAATCAAAATTTTTTATTCTTGCAAAAAGTTTGCCTTAAGTATTTAGAATACATAGGAAAAGCAATATGATTTTTTTGCAAATTGGTGTTACTGTCATTGTTCGTGAAAATCCCTTAATTATAACAGTTCTCACACCCATAATGAAAAGGGCATTTGAATGTCGTTTCGCTCAGGAAGTGGTGTGTGATGTCCATTTGGTCAAGGTGGGCGTTTCTGCAAGCACTACATTTTTTTCTCTCAAATGGTAATGGAAAAATAGAATTAAATGTAAAAAAGTAATTTTCTTCAAGCAGCGACCGGCCGATCTCTCGCTTCCCGAGCACTCTAGTATCTCACTTTTCTTCATAGCTTCCTCTCTCTCGCGCCTATTATACGATACAATCAGTGCTTTTACACCATTACGGGTTAGAATACTAATAATAATAATAGCTATTATTAATTGAATAAAGTCAATGAAGACATTTTCGATTATACTGAAATTTATTTTTCCTATACGTTGCTAGGTAATAAAGAAGTAGAAAACAAATCATATACTTAATGCAACTGCTATTAAAAAAAAGACTAGCTTTTATTCAGAATAGAAAAACTGAAAACGTAAAAAATCTTTATAATAACAAAATCTATTTATCTTCAGTGTCTGTATCTTATTAAGGAATATACACAATGACTTCAATATTGCCTTCCAGTATTTTTTGTGCATGATCCTATGCAACCTATTTAATTTCTTCTACGGCTACAAGCTTGCTTCCATACAATCTAATAAAAAATTATTTGATTAAGTTTTATTATGTACCTATTTAATCTAATAATAATTTGCCTTTCTTTACATCCACATGCAATAAATACTTTTACATCCGTAGGAAATGCTGGTGTTGTTAAAATTGAGGATAATTTGGATATCACCTGCCTCCTCAAATTTCCATCCGCATTCTGTCACCTCTGGTAATAGGGGATTTGGTTCTAAAGAACTGAAGCACACCTTAGTTTGATAATGTGCCTTCTTACTGCGAAATTTTAAACTATTTTTGTAGGGGCTAGTTTTTTCAATTAGCGATGAATAGGCCAATAGTGTCCTGAAAAGTTAATAGACGAAATGTTTGGATTTGTTGAAAATAATTTTATGATAAATTTCTCTGTTATTGAACATGCCATCTGAAAATTCCTGGACCCAATACCGTCTAAATAATCGGAATAATTTAGATACATTTTCCAACATTATATTTTTCCTAATTCTGAAAACCGGCTGGTTGTATGACAACCCGTTAGAGCATGAAATGCCGGTAATTTTTTTGCAAGTTTTTCTTCTAGGTTGATGTCATGAACGGCCACATATCGCACCGAATTTCCTCTTCCTCATTTTACCCCAAAGTCTCTAGAAATATGTATATTTTTAATATGTACCAGAAGTACAAGTACATCAGTGTCATTGGAGTCCACGATGCATGCAATGTTTAGCAGAGAGTATAATGCAACAAAATCCTAGTATCAGCTTCTTCGTGACTATAGAGGATAGTAATTTGTTGTCAATTGGTTCGCAATTTGTTTTCTTATCAAAAATATTGGTAAATCCCCCACTATAGTTGCGAACTTGAAATTCTTTTTATAAGAGTGCTCGTTCAGATAAAAGGTTCGTTAACTGTTTTTTTTTTAACTAAAAACAGAGTGGATAAATAAACTCCACTGTTTTGGATGTAAAAAGGTAACTTATTATTAGATTAAACGGTACATAATAAAACTTAATTAAATAAATTTTTATTAGATTGTATGAAAGCAAAGCTTGTACACGTAGAAGAAATTAAATAGCGTGCATAGGATCATGCACAAAAAATACTGAAAGGCAATATTGAAGTAATTGTGTATATTCCTTAATAAGATAGACACTGAAGATAAATAGATTTTGTTATTATAAAGATTTATTACATTTTCAGTTTTTCTATTCTGAATAGCTAGTCTTTTTTTTAATAGCAGTTGCATTAAGTATATGATTTGTTTTCTACTTCTTTATTACCTAGCAACGTATAGGAAAAACAAATTTCAGTATAATCGAAAATGTCTTCATTGACTTTATTCAATTGATAATAGCTATTATTATTATTAGTATTCTAACCCGTAACGGTGTAAAAGCACTTATTGTATTGTATAATAGGCGCGAGAGAGAGGAAGCTATGAAGAAAAGTGAGATACTAGAGTGCTCGGGAAGCGAGAGATCGGCCGGTGGCTGCTTGAAGAAAATTACTTTTTTACATTTAATTCTATTTTTCCATTACCATTTGAGAAAAAAAAATGTATTCTAAATACTTAAGGCAAACTTTTTGCAAGAATAAAAATTTTTGATATGAGCCTTCATTTCGGAGAGAATTCGAGATGAATACAAAAATGAGTATATTTCAATCAGATTTTGCCCAGGTTCGAAGCGAGATATTTCAATTTTTTGATTTATTTTTCCGTAAGGGCCAATGTAATCTGCATATTTCAAGCAAGGATAAAAAATATAATTCGTACAAAAATGTAGATGAATTATATATGAAAACATTCATAATTTAATATCCTACACGTTCATATAATAATCTGGATTTTTAGGTATACTGCCCTTTTGCCCGTTGTAATTTTTTATTACCTTCGGATTTTGAATTAATATAATAAAGCCTTCATTCTGTGAAAATTTCAGCTTGTAACCCCGAGGTGCCCACAGAAATCATTTTATAGAAGGCTTTTACTGAGTTGGGCACTCTACTATTAGAAACAGAGAAAGATGCAGTCGAGGACAGTGAAAATATCAAGGAAAATATATAAGAAATCCTCGGATCGAGCCTTGGATGAATCAGTAGCCTCGGTAGTTGCAGAGGTGAAGACTGTATATTGCCTGTGAATGCTACTATGCAGTTTTTTATATGGAAGATTGGTTCATCGAAAAGGTGCTAGAAAGTTAGAGATAAATTTAAAATTATTTTTTTAAAGAGAGGAAATAATGAATTTTTATGGTCAGAGAAAGAGGACCTTGCTAAAGTGGAGCAAAAGTTGGATTCCGACCGAGGTTCCGACGTCGACCCATTTCAGTTAAAACGGGTTGATTTTTTAAATATTAGTAGAAAATATAGCGATATAAGAAACAGTTTATAAAAATGTTATATCTTGTAAAAAAATATTTTGCGTTATGTTATTGTTAAGCTGTATGTGATATGATGTGCCTGAGGATGTGTCCTAAAAGAAAAGCCTTACTTTTTAGATATTTCGATATATTTTTTTTGGTTTTTTAAAGTTGGAGATTATTCATAAGAATGTCTTTTGCAAAAAAAAATGTGAATAGTTTTTCTTTCTTTGTTATATCCTCGGCTATATCTTATCTAAGAATATTTTGCGTAATTTTTTTTAATAAGCATTATTATTATAGATATGCGTATTTAATTGTTTAGCGTCTTAAATGACAATTTTTGACTGACTTCTTAAACCTATTAAGATATTTGGTAAATTTTCACGTAAGTTTGTATAAGAATACATTTTTAATTTTTATTTTTAGCATTTTAAGTCAAAGGCATCTATTTTATATTAGTTTAGTTTTATTCGAGCCAAAGAACATTTTGTATTGTTGACATCTAAGTTTGTTTTGTTTTTAATTTGACATAAATAAAAGTTTAATTAACATTTTTGCCTCCTTAATTTTTCCGAGAGTTTTTCTTTCTTAATACATATTTTAAATAAAATTATTTAACAAAATGGTATACTGCACTAGGTAGTTATTGTATTTTATCCAACTATTATTGTTCAGTTACAGAAAATATTCACAGATATACTTATTCACGTTTTAAAGAGAACTTTGGGGAATTGCGGGGAATTTCGGGGAATTGCAAACAACTTAAAGGCATTTCCTGGGTATTTTGAAAGTTTAGGGGTATTTCGAGGAAGTTCAAAGAATTTTGGGGAATTTCGGGGAATTTTTCCTAAAAGAGGAATTTCAGTGTACACATTTTGTTAGTGATTCAGCCCTCGGCTGGAACCGACTTGTAATTCAAATGCACATAAAGGGAATTGCTTTTATTTAGTTGTGTACTAAAGCGGACAAGTTTTGTTTTGTCATAGTTCAGCCTCCCTCACATCTTTTCTGCATTTGTTTAGCCGCCACTGAGCAGTTCTCTGAAAGTTCCGACAGCACCACAGATGTGTGACCAGCATACTGCGAAACTAGACCAGTCACGATTTCTTTGCTCAGTAAAAAGAGGACAGGCCCCAGAATGGGACCCTGAGGCACTCCCCGCTTGATCTGTGTAGATTGGGGCAGTGGTCCTTACAATTATTTTTATACATACACATTGATTCATATTTGATAGATAAGATTCTATTAATTAAGCACATTTTTCCGTTATACCATAACTCCGTAGCCTTTGGAACAATTGCTGATGGTCAATAGTGGCAAAAGCCTTTGAGATATCAAAAAACAACCCAAATACCTTCTCATTTTTATCAACATTTTCGAGAATGCAAGATATTACACTGTAAATTGCCAACTGTGTGGATATCTTTGGTCTGAAACAATATTGCTGATCGGCAAAGATAATATGGCTTTATTGATAGAAACATTTGCAGAAGAAGCAACAAAAAATTGAAGTTGCTGATTAGTTTGGCTTCAAATTTCAAATTTCCAAGTACATTTTAAACATCCTCTAGAGGGGCATCAGTAAATGATATGAACTCGATAAAAATATTGTGTTGTTTATTTATCTTTTGATATTGAGCATCTAAAGAAGTCAAATGTCCTGAAAATAAAATATGTTATATTCAGTTGGATCAATTTCAACTCCTTTCACGGAGTTATAAATCCCTTTCATGCGGAAAATTGCGACCTTTCTAGCAACACGATGTTTTTATTTTATTACATTCTAAATGAAAAGGCAAGACAAAATATAGTAAGATGAATTTCTAAAACATCCACCGACATCGACAGGTCGATATTAATAAAGTAGACTCAATAAATAAACCAAATTTTGTTTCTTGCATATCTGTTAAACGTAATCAAACGTGGCCACTTTAAAAAAATTATGACCAAAAGCAATTAACAATATTCCCAAAATAAAGATAATTCTTAAATTTATTCAACATATATGGTGTAAACGATTTGAAACAGTCAAAATAGCAAGTGTTTATTTATTACTATTTTTAAAATGTAAACCATTTATAAAAAAAATCGAGAGGAAAGGTTTTTAGCAGATATTAAGAAGATCAAAGGCAATGTCTCTACTGTACCAAAATTGTTTTAATATCAAATGATAGAGATGTTTATAATTTTCGCAATGAATACGGTCAAGGGTATCAAATATTGTACCCATTAGCATTGTTACCCTAAAAGAGCCTTCGACATAGTTTCTTCCAAAGTGGTACCAATTTCCATAGAATTAAATATTTTAAATTGCACGTTTCTTACATGCATGGTTGAAAAGCATCTGAGTATCATGCTTCGACAAGAATCTATTAGGAATAATTATGGTGTAAATCGCTGCCAGAATACCATGTAAAAATAATTACGATTTTTAAACATTTCTTATTTTAAGTTAGTTTTGGGGTAGGTTTTTTTTCTTTAAATAAAAATAGACTTAGTTAGAAATAGATTAAGCAATTTAATAAAATTATGTAAAATATTTTTCAAGATTAATAATTAATGAATGCGTACGTAAAAGAAATATAAAGAAACTTCACTAACATTGACTTAAATGGCATAAACAAAACAAAAATCTTGGTTAATTTTAAAAGTTATAAAATATTATTTAACGTCCAAGAAGTTACTGAAACATTATTGAGTTTTCGAGTCCTAACTGTTAAACTTGAAACTTTAATCAAATCTTTCTACATTTATAAACTTTTTGCCGCAGTAAAAGTAGAAAAGTTAAATTTCTTAAATTTCTGCCTTTTTTGCAGACAAAAGGAGATTTTATCCTTTTCAAGTTAAGTTGGATGGAAATTTCTAATAGGTAATTTATAAGTTTTTATTGTATTCACATAATTACGTCTACTTCCTACTAATACTGAAGGGGATAATGTAACAATCATTTGGATATGCTCGTTCCAATGTCAGTAATTTTGAATTTTCTGTAACAATTCGCGGTTAAATATCCAAAAACAATTCATTTATTTTCTTACATTCGCAAACTTCAATATAATCTCGCACACCATTGAAATTATTTTAATGTAATTGATTTGTCTATGCCACTGGACTGCAGGCATACAGTTTTTGTAATCCCAAATAAGATTGCCGGAATCTTGAATTTAATATGAAAAGTTGGCGATGTAGATAGGCAACTAGCAATGCATCTGTTAATTTTACAGCCTTTCTTTAGTTTGTGACATAACTAGGTGCTTTGTTTTGACAGTTACATAATTCAGAATGTTTTGTGAAGGAGATTTGATCGAGTTTTTCGCGGAATTTTCTAATTAGGAAGTGAATTCATGATTACTTAGTTGGTGGTATTTGAATTGACCTCGTATCGACTCGGGTTTTGTAGGTTGATCTCGTGTCATCCTGCGGAAGTTAGTTTTTATGAGTCTTGGTGAATAAAACCGATTGTTGCTGAAGCAGGAGTCCCTTTTCGAATAGACCTTCAGGTGTAAAGGCGGTGACGGCGGCGTCAGAATGTTTTGTTAATTTCCCTGGAAATTAATAGCAGCTAGGCTGAATATAATTGTTTTTGACTCCAATGGCATTTTAGTATAGATTAGCCGACACTGAGAGAGAGCCGAACATCAGGTAATTAATTGAGTGATGGCGAGTTTTTTTTAGCAGCACGAGGACGCCATTTTGAGACGGCTTATGTTCGTTTTTTATTTCAGGCTCTTAATTTTACTTTAAAATTTACTCTTAACTCTACCTACTAAACTTTACTCTAATTGTAACTCCAACTATGATGGGATCCTGAATTTGAACTGGTTCGAGTGATAGTACTAAATTTCAATTCATATGGGCAAATGAGGAGACGATAGGAGAGGATCAGGACGCGTTCCATTCCAATCATAGCCTAGTGGGTAGCAATGTAATTGTTGGTTGGAAAGTGGAAATTACATGGTCGGGATGACTCCGTGGTTATGGAACCACTTTGCTGAAGAAGCGTTTTGGAGCCCTGAGCATTCTCGTCTGGAATAAGATAAGTGGTCCTTTTTACCTTTTAGAAATGTTTGCACAATTCCTCATTATTTCATCTTTTTAAAATTGAAAAACCAACATTTCAAAATTTAATTTTAAGTATCTTTACCGTATCTCTATCTTACTTTTATCTTGCCTTTGATTTATCTTGTATATTTACCTTATTGTACAGCTATCTTACCGTAATCTCAACACGAGATTATCTATCTTTAACTTTAAGCCTCGTACTTGGATTTTGATCTGATCAATCAAAGTAATTATCTTTAGTGAGCACCTACTATGTATTATAGAGATTGAATACTCATGTACATACTCAATATTAATCTTGGAAATTTCCATTTGTAAATTTTTCTAAACTATTGTTTCTTACTTATCTTTACTCTAGTTACTACAGAACAAGTAGTGATATTATTTGGCTACATTTAAATTTTTCAAGGGTAAGCCCTAAATTTAATATAAATTAAATTTCTCTCAGAGACGTCTGTCAGATTTTACAATTATCTCCCGATTAGACATATTTTCTAAATACAATATGTGATTGAAGTTCTTCTTAAGTATTGCTTATTTTATCTTACCTATACAGATTGTTAATTGGTAAAACATTTTGATTATAATTACTATGGAATTATGTAATGAAATATCTTTGACTTATTAATGGGCTGATTGTAACTTCTGGGCTATTCGCTTATCAAAAACATTAATTTTAATTAGGGTCGTAAAGAAAATTTCATATACTACGATCTCATTATATTGTAATCTAGGATCAGTATTGCTAAGTATTGCTTATTCTATCTTACCTATGCCAAGCGTAATTGGTGGTTGGAATTAAGATGTAATTTTGAAAAGATACTTAATTTTCTTCTTAATTAATTTTCTTCTATGATGAATGATGAGTGCAATCCTTGATCTATGAGGATTCTTAAAAATCGATGTCTCCCTATTGCTCGTTGACTCGATACTAGGACTGTAGCTAATAATTATTCCTTCTTCTTGATCGATCAGAGTAGCGTGATTTACTATTATCGAAAAAACGTTATGCCTCGTGTTCCCGTCGCTTTATCTCTGGCTTTCGATATTCCGTCTCTGGATTTCTTAATGAATTTAATGTATGATGGTCTCTATTGCAGATGTCATTTCCAAGAGAGATGAAATGGTGCTTAATGACATCATGCGCCAAGCATCTTTGATACAAGTTTTTTTTTCCTTTGAACGCTTGTATCCATCCAGAATGAGTTTGGTCGCAGATTTGGCACTGAAACTATGCTCGTTTGCTGAACGCATTTTACGGCTCCGCTGGGATAATTGTTTTCATAAACTCAAACATGTGTTGCATACTTGGAACTTCATGTAGCCTGGGCAACTGTCACTCATAGAATTTGTTTGCTCCTGAGTCCTGTTTTTTTAGAGATGATCCGTTCAATCATTGGGCTCCAAGATGATGGTTCGAAGCCAATATTTTTTATGGGTTATCAGCTTCCCATAAGATGTCGTGAATATTTATTTTTTATTTTTCAGCATATTCAGGTAGTTATTTCAGGAATGTCCAGTATTTGATCGACGAGTTTTGATATGAAAGTTCGTGATTTTGATATCTTGATTTCAGTGTGTCCCAAACTTCTAATTGGTTGCACTGATCTATACATTACCAATCTCTGTGGACCGCCTTGCCGCAGTGATATTAAAAATCAAATTTTTTGTCGCTTCTGATTTTCCTATTGTCGTCAATTACACATCCACTGATTGGAATTGAGAGACTACTGGCTATTACTGATTTTTTCGTGTAGCTTCTCTAGTGTTACCTGGAAATTTTCTCAGGTTGCCCAGTGATTTGTCAGATATTCATCATCTACTGTGTTTGTGTGTTCCATGATTTCATATTGTGAAGTACCTACTAAAAACATTTAAACCCTGTCCTAAGTTGAAAATATTGTTCAAAATTTTTAACAACACGAGGGGACAGCGAGTCAATCATGAAAAAGCTTTTGTCTCTCGCATATTCCCCTCTAATCATTTCCCTCAGTTCACAGGAACGTGGCTCTGATTGTCCTACCGATATCTTAATCTACAAACCTTACTCAAGAGCTGCAGCTTACAGGAGCGTAGTTTCTTGGGGGATACCCGTCTAAAGTAATAATGTAGAATCTACGATTAATCTGTAAAAATTCTAAGTAAAGTGATTTTTAAAGTTAAATAGTTATAAAACCTAAATAATTACCTAATAAAATAAACAAACCTATACGTAAAGAAAAGCACGACACAGCACTTATAGAACTTTATTATAAAACAGGGATCGAGACTTGTAAACGTTTAAAATCATACCTCAACCGGAAATACATGTGTGTTTTAGTAATCGGGTACATTGTATTTCATAGTCTTTGACCAATAGATATTGTCATTGTTTTTCTTTATTATCATTTCTCACCTGACGTAGATCGATCTCTAATCTGAGCTAAATTACCAGCATGCCAACCAAGGCTGTGGTCATGAATTACTAGTAGTGTCAATATTTTGCAGTTCTTGAATAAAGGTTCATTGTTCTTGCATTTCTTTCTTCAGGATTTCAGAGTAATTAATGGTCATGCCTGCAAGTAGTTCTTGCAGGATTCTTAGGGTTGCTTATGTTAAATTTTGAATCATCATGTTTTCCTTTATCATGCTTAGCTGATCTTATTTCCCTTATCATAAAGTTTCTTAAGTACCCTTTTGCTTTTTCATATTTTTTCTTGAATTGCTCAACGTAATTCAGTTAGAAGTAATTATGCTGAGGTACTTGCAGTGTCATCGTCATACAGTTAGTATTAATTTTATCTTTCACTAGTAGCTGAAAATGTTCTTTTCCAAGCTGCGCTTGTTGGGCTGTGTGTTTATTCATATGCTCCATGTTGGCAGTATAAATTGGACTGGCCTATCCGCCTCTAGTGCTTAACATGGTGCCAGACTCTTCATTGTCTTTGATTTTCTTTAATTACCTTCTCCTATAATTAGAAGAAACAAATAGTAAATAAAGGTGAAAAAAACATTTGACGTTAAATCAAAAATAGGCCAGAACGAGCTCTTTTCGAAGCGTGCAAGTTATGCCCTACTTTAAATGCCGCAGGCTAAGGAAAGGTTTATTTATATATAGGCCCCATTGCCTTGTAAGACGGCGCAAATCATAAAATTCTTAAGTTATAATATGGGCCTCGTTTTGTCTTAGGCTTCCCAACAGAAAAATATAATTATAAAATCAGTGATGGAGGCCAGAAATTTACCAATGAAAGAAATATGAACAGTAAAATCACAAGTTAAATCAATTCAAAATAAAGGTAAATCAACATTGTTGAGCTTAAATGATTCAAATCTATTGTACTGGGTTCCCTTTTGGAACACTGGACACTTTTGGTTTATTACCATAAAATTAAATATGCTTGTTTCGTTTCGTGTCGTTACAACGGAAGTTAAAAAGAAAAAGAGTTGGCATTAGGTCAGTTAAAATTGAAATTAAATTATTAAAAATGAATGACCGTGGTACTATACATTGACTTAAATTATACCTGATCATAACAACCAAGCTTAATAACAAAAACAAATAACTGATATACCTACCTACCTACTTCACTTGCAGTTATACCAAAATGAATACGTCAGTCTACCACTAAAGGTTTTCAAAGTCTACTGACGCCGAAATCATCTAGCTGCATCCAACGGTCAACGAGGCAGAACCTCTGCAATAAAAAATAGAAAGGATTTCGCAACAATCCAAGTAAAATTAAATTTACACAAATTAGCGACATACTTAAGAAACCAAAGGAAACAAACCTGATAGAAGGATCCCTGCAAGGGTATATCAGAATAACTAACCCGACACAGTTACAAATGGCTGACTACTGAAAAATGACGCTGTTAAATTTCCTCCGAATGTAGATGGCGGAAGAATGCTACAACGGATATTTCTTCATTCGCAAT
Source organism: Pissodes strobi (assembly GCA_016904865.1). NCBI lineage: Eukaryota > Metazoa > Arthropoda > Insecta > Coleoptera > Curculionidae > Pissodes > Pissodes strobi. Next base: position 148,726 of record MU182530.1, on the reverse strand, counting down.
TACAACCCAGCCAGTGCCAGCCCACGATCTATATACACACGTCCAATTCAACTTCACTTTCACGTCAATTGCTGAAGCAATCACCCAAGGTTTCGACATTACGGATTCCTTCTTATTTAATCATAAAATCATGAAAAAAATAAGTATTTAATTAGCTTACCAAATATATTACCAAAAAACGTGCTCCTAATTTAGTTGGTACATTAATGCGTTCTGCAGTGCCGCCAACCACGTAGAAATCACACATGAGGCTCGATCCACTCTTAGGAATATTCACAACATCCAGCCCAAGTTTCATCAAAAATTTGTGGTCCTATAAGCATGACGTCAAAATAGATCCGAACTCACTAGCGCTCTGTGATTTTCCTCTATTCAACCACGTTACACTATGACACCATTGGCTATATGCCACACTCATAATCTTAAATACTATCGCACAAGAAGCGGTTTAAGATCAAAATTGTTTTAAAAAATCACATATCGATTTTATAGAGGTTCCGAATGCCCTTTCCAATAAACAGTACTGTTATGGTATATGGTCACAAATATCTTCCATCGTAAGGCAATCACGCAAAATAAAGTGAGATAATGACATATTTCGAGGTTGTTTTCGTGGATATTTTCACCCCTATTTGCACTTTAAAGAACTTCAATCACCCCGTTCTTCTCTCAGGAAAGCCAAAGAAACTCAAGAAACAACAAAGTGCAAGTTATAAAATTAACAATGAGAAACGCTAATCGGAGCCAAAAAGAGCAAAACACCCTCTGCAATAAAGCGCATCAACCTCAAGGAATTATTACTTGAAATTAGGGTCGACTGTCCCATATAAGGTACATATTTTATATAATTAAGGAATCATGACGTCATTTCAGTTGAATCTCTTACGAGTCAATCATTGTCGATAAACTGGTCATAAAGCAAAATATAAGTTCAACTTATTTAATATTATATATTTGCGTTTGTTTAAGGTACACACGTGTGTGGCACTCTTCACCATTTCCGGAAAGCACTAAAGAAAAAGGAAATTGCTGCTTGTAAGATTTTTCTAGAGACTCCATTTGCGTGGCTTCTTCTAGAGCTTGGCAAGGCTGTCGTTAAGCACTTACTTGAATTCCTCTGGGGGGTCTGCTATGGCTCTCTCTAGAGATACTGGATCTTCTTTCGGCTGATGGTGCTTGTTTGGCTATATAGCTCTCTCTTAGGACTGCATTTGCTTAGCTTCCTCTAGAGCTTACATCTCTAGGGATTGGCTTTCCTTGAATTTCTCTAGGGAGCTTCTCTCTCTCTTGGAACACTAAATTTTCTTTGAGAAATTTGTCTCTCTCTAGTCGTTGCTAAAAATATTAATAAATATATATCTCTAGTCAACCAAATATATTATAGAGTTCGTACACTTATTAATGCGTACTACAGTGCTGCCAACCTCGTGGAAGTCATAGACGGGGCTCCGGCCACTTTTAGGAACATTCACAATATCCAGCCCAAGTTTCATCAACAATTTGTTCTACTACAAGCATGACGTCAAAATAGGCATGTTGTGCGATTTTCATCTATTCAACTATATGGTCACAAATAACTTCCACCGTAAGGTAGTCACGCAAGATAATGTGATATAATGATATGTTGCAAAGTTGTTGGCGGTTTTTCATTAAGGAAAACCAAAGAAATTCAAGAAACAACAAAGAGCAAGTTATAAAATTAATAATGAGAAACGCTAACCTGAGCCAAAAAGAACAAAACACACTATGCAATAAAATGGAATAGTCTCAAGGAATTATGACTTGGAGTTAAGGTCCACTATCCCATATAGGGTACATATTTTATATAATTAAGGAATCATGAAGTAATTTCAGTTAAATCCCATGCGAGTCAATCATTGTCGATAAACTTAGTTCGACTTATTTAAAATTTAATATTTGCTTTTTTTAAGGTATACACGTGTGTGGCACTCTTCACCCTTTCCGAAAAGCGCTAAAGTAGAAGGAAATTGCTATTTGTAAGGCTTTTTCTAGGGAATTAATCTGCTTGGCTTCATCTAGAGCTTGGGAGAGCTATCATCAAACACTTACTTGAATTCCTCGGGGGGTCTGCTATGGCTTTCTCTAAAGATATTGGATTTTCTTTCGGCTGGTGGTAATTGTTTGACTATAGGTATCTCTCTTAGAAGGCCAAGTCAAAGTCAAGTATGCTTTATTGCCACTGAAAAATTCAAATAAATTTTATGGACAAAGCGAATTAAAATAAATAAACTAACCATAGTAGAGCAAATACAAAACAAAACAAAACTTAATATATACAATAATATATACGATAAAAATAGAACAAGCAATTTTCAAATTGAAATTGGTCACGATTTAACAAAAAAACTATATTACAGAACATCATAAGCAGTTGAACTAGATCCACAGGAAGTACACAAAACATAGGGTAAAGAAACTCAGTGTTATCAAAATATGAAACATACATTATAGCGAAGCGTGCTGTTGGGAAAAATAAGGAAGGTCATGTCGGTGAACTTGACTCGGACAATGTGCATAGGCTGCAGATTTGAAATACCGAGTAAAAGTAAACAAAACATGACTAAAATTGATAGCTTGGTATTTAATTTTGTATAATTCCTGTATATCCGAAAAATCACTCATTCGTCAAAAAGATAATCCTATATCTATTATAAAAAATATATATAATATAAAAATTCTTCACCGCCGCACATGATGCCCAAGAAATTAATGGAGAAAAAAATAAAATCTAATTCACGCAAAACTCATTTATAGAATAATAAGGTCTTTCTAATAGGTAAGCTTTCGTTTTTTCACGAAATTTAGCAAATGTAAGGATGGACTTAAGATGTAGCGGGAGTGTATTGTATAACTTCTTGGAATTATAAAGAATAGAATTTTTTGTTAATTCAGAGGAGGGAAAAGGAAGGTAGATGTCCTGACTCGAATTTCTTGTTGGGTACTCATGTTGTGGCCTTTCGGGAAATATGGTTCGATATTTGCGTATTAAACAAGTTGTTTCTAAAATAAACAAAGTTGGAAGCGTAAGAATTTTATATTTTTTAAAGTAGTATTCGCAATGAGCTCTGCCATTAAGACCAAATAAATACCGAATTGCTCTCTTGAAGTTTGAAAATGGTACGAAATTGCTCGGTGTTACAGCAGCTCCAAAAGGGAAGGCCGTAGCGAAGATGAGATTCAAACAAAGAGAAGTAAGTGAGCCTGGCAGTAGACAGATTTAGTTCCTTCGAAACCGATGGAATTGCGAAGCAGGCAGAAGAAAGTTTTTTTGTTAAAGAATCAATATGTGCGGACCACTTAAGGTTGGCACTAATATTCAAACCTAGGAATTCAGCCGATTCAACGTATTTAATATTGCTGTTGTGAAGTAGCAAAGGTTGTTGTAAGGTTGTTTTATAAGATAAGGCTACCGTTTTATCAACGTTGAAGCACAGACAATTTGAGTCAGACCAAGTTTTGATTGTGACGAGATCGCTGGAGATATTAGAGTGTAGGGAGAAAGTATTAGAATCACTCCAAGTTATGCTTGTGTAGTCAGCAAAGAGGGAACTTTTACCATTGATTTTTAGGTATGTAATGTCATTAATATATATTAGAAAAAGGATAGGCCCAAGAACAGAGCCCTGTGGAACTCCACTGGTAATTAATCTGCAATCAGAATCAGAACCGTTCGCTCAAACAAACTGCTGTCTATTTTCAAGATAAGATTGAAACCAGTTCGAAGGAATACCACGGATTCCATAAAAATTTAGTTTTCTTAACAAGATGTCATGACACACACATTCAAACGCTTTAGCGTAATCACAGAAGACTGTAGCAATGGGGAGATTGTTGTTAAGGGATGAGTAAACATCGTGAAGCAAGAACTGCATTTGCTTAGATTCCTCTAGAGCTTCGTACATCACTAGGGACTGGTTTTCCTTGAATTCCTCTAGGAGCTTTTCTCTCTCTAGGAACACTAAATTCTTTTCTCTCTCTAGTCGTTACTAAAAATATTAATAAATATATGTCTTGGGTAGTAAAAAATATGTGAGGCTCTTTTTAATGAAATAAATCATGTACCTGTGCCTATTCATGTATTTCTATTGTCAAATATTTCCTTGTCTCCGCTTAGCCTAGTACTGGCCAACTTTAAAGCAATTATTAGCGATTCGATTCTTGTAGCCATACATTGCCATGTGTGTTGCTATAAGGTAATGATGAACTGCTTTGCTCGAAATGCAGCGAATTGCTTTTTACTTCATTTTCCAATTATTATTTAGGAACGTTACATTTTTACTGTGTCGACAAGGTAACACTGAAATAATTGAATATTTACTGAAAATCAAAATATCCAACTTCCATCAAGAACCACTTAATAAATAATAATTATTAAGTACATTATTACTGGAATGATATTTATATTAACGTAAGTTTAATAAATTAGTACTAATTTATCACAGAATATCCAGTAAAAAGAATGATATTTTCGGGCCAAATCAAATATGAGCTGTCCCTACAAAATAATAAAAAAAAACCTATTGCTCATCTTTTCATATAAAAGTTCCTCTAAAAACTCTTGACATACTTTGTGCGTATCGCGTAGGAAGGGTACAATAATATACAGAAAGTCAGTAATCAGTAGAAGTCACGTATCGGACTACCTCATCCGATTCACAGTAATTACAGAATTTCTAAGGCGCGTCCACATCGATAGACAACGTACGAAGTAGAGTTAATCGGAGGTTAAATGGTTAGAAATAACAGTATATTCCAATTTAATTTGGTAATTAGAACCTAGTAGATTTTGAAATAAGAGATTTCCGAAGGACGTCAGAGATGTTTCCCTCGATTGGCTCTGTGAGCGTTATGATCTGATATTTAAGGTTAATAACCCAGAAGGTTCTGCATAATTCTACGTCCTTTTATTTTCTTATTAACTTTTATCGTTGACAGTGATGTAGTGAGTGGCATGACGGATGGGTGTCCAATATTAAAGTGGCATTCGACTATGCCGACTCTTCTCTTCTGTCGTAGAAGTTAGATCATTTAGATGACAGAGTAACATTGGATATTTTAATATCACATTTTCATGAATGAATATTAAGGGTTGACTGCCGAAGCTGAGATTATCGCACGAAGAAGCATAGCACACCACAGCGATGCAATGCGCCAGACATGGTTTGTCGTTCCATTAAAACGTGGTCCCCACGTCGGTATGTTCTTTTTGTTAAATGTTTTATTATTATGTGAACCTTTCAAAAAATGTAACGTGTAAGTTAAATTTTGATGTGACCGTTATCGTCTGATGTAGTTTTGTGCCTCTTCGTGATATGTCTTTCTGTTCTACTGATAAGTAACACTGATGATGGCTCCGGCCGAAAGCACTCTGTTACGCTAGTTTACATGTCCTTTTGGATTAAATTTTATGTATGGAATACAAAAAGTGTTTCATTTAGTAATCTGCGATGATATGTCTCAGGCGCTGGTAAAGTTTTTCCGACCTAAATTGGGAGACAAGGGTAGCAAAACTGTAAACAGAATTATTGATTTCGGTCAGCAGGTCATTAATATAAATAAAGAATAGAGTTGATTAATGTATTGCGCCCTGATGCACGCGCGCGCTAATGACGAATGTGTCTGAGTTGTGTCCATCAACTGCAACGTGCATGATATATATCATTAGTATTACCATGACAGTACGCAATGTATTGAATGTTTTCAATTATTTAAAGTATATTCTAGTGAAACTTAAGAGTCTGGCATTATCTGTTTTGCAAATAAACATAACATGTTCATTATGTCTAGAAACAGGTTCCCATCGTTTCCTGGAGGCTCGTAGGTGTGCCTACTTCGAATTGTTCCATTTTAACCTTATATTCCGATAGTGCATAAATTCATGCACACAATTTGACCAATTGACTCCATGCCGTCTATATGCTTTAGTTCGATTTAACTAATGATGTCTGTAGTGCATTATTTTAATCACAGTTTCAAAAACTAAGATTCAAAAAGATTACCTTTATTTTGTCCAGTGATATGATCTCCTACTTTTCAGTCGTAGTATTATTGATACTGCAATAGATCAATGATCAACCCAGTTCTTTATCGTAGAGGTGAGCAAGTGCACCATTCGAGATGACATGTTTTCGATGTGTGTGTTGAATGTATTGTAATACATTTTCATCCCTCGTCTTTAAAATCCCCTTCAAACTACCTACTATTTATTGCCTCTGATGCTTTTCGAAAAGAAGAAAACCCCAGGAGCACAGAGGCATGGCATCACTAGACTAGAATCCACGTGGTTGGCCCCCTAGTTAAACTCCGTCCAGCTCGCTAAAGGAAGAGTGTGCAAGGCCTGCTAAGGGATATATCTGGTGTATATAAGTGCACAAAACAACCGCATAAAGAGTCTATTTAACAAATAATCTTCCACCTTTTTGTTACTGTTTGTCTTATGTGTTGTATGTTTGTAAATGTAACCCAGGTCAAAGAAACGTGAAATGCGTTTTTGTAGTGATTTCCCCATGTTTTCCTTCCCTCACTATACCTTGCCCGGGCAAACAATTCGTTCTTTATTGTCATCCGTCCGCAGTCCTAACGTGAAAGTTTTGATGGGATCATCATACCTAAATAAGATAGTGCCACTTGTCTTCAGAAATATATCTAGGGTTAACATCTAATTCTCCTAAAATGGGAATATATGTATGTATGTATGTAAATATGTAAAATATGTAAAAGAATAGACAAATAGTTAGGAAACTATGTGCAATAACCCTAATAAATGATGAATGATTGAGTCGTAGCATTATTCAACATAATATTAATATTATTAAAGTAGAGATCGATCTTAACCCTCGTTTAAGCTAAAATCCCCAGCAATAGCGGTATTGCTTTTTAGTTTTTCGGTATTTAGTTCACGCCATGAAAATGTATGTTTACTCATGTAGTGCGCAAACATTTTTTACATCACACTTTAATTAGCCAGGAAGCCTTATAGTTCATAACATATTGATGACTAGCATAAGGTCAGGGTAATCCGCTGGAATATTTTCCATTTTGTTTCCAATATTTATCGTTTCAAGAACGAAGTAATATGTATAATCGATTTAAATATACCCAATATCGAATAATTAATACTGTATGTTTAATATCTTTGAAACTAACCTTGGTTTTACATCACCAAACTACTCTTTAAATTGGCCAACGTTAGGGACATTGCTCTTGGGTTCCTTTTAATTTTTAGGTCAGGCTTTTGCCCATAACGTTCATTCTTATTTTTATTATTGTTAAAACTTAATTTGGTGGACTTTTTTAAGGACGTCTATATGAGTTCGGCGTCTATTTTAAGTCTCTATATGCTATCTTATTACTAACAATTTTGGCCTTCTTCCACTACCGAGGAATGGATACTACTTCAGCCTCTGACTACCTTCTTTTCTGAAGCTGCACGTCATTAGATCATGATCTTATGGGTTTCATATTGTTTTAAAGTCGGAAAATTCTTGTTAGTAAGACGGGGCTTATTCCGCAAAGTACTATAAAATGATTTACTATGTATTTGTATTTCGTTTATCCTGGAAACATCTGCAATTAAAATATCTGTAAAACAGGGATATCTTGCCACATGTCTGCGGTGTTCCAAACTATCCAGATCCCAGGTCAACTCCGGGTCGCGTTCTTTTCTGAATGGAATCCATATGTGTAAGCAATATTCTAAGCACGGTCGTACTTGCGCTTTGTTGAGCAAGACCAGCTGCTGCGGTGTATACAGTTTTTTGTTGCGAAATAGCGCACCAAGCTTCTGCGAGGCTGATTTTGCGATGTTAGCAACGCGGTCATGCCTAAAACATATTGCAGTGTTTCTTCGTCCTCCATGTACAAGTGGCATTCGGTTTCTTCGGCAAACCCTAATTTTAATAGCTGCTTTTAAATTCTAAAAAGTTAGATATATTGGTTAAAATCTAATGGTAAGTACAATGTGTCCTAATGTTCAAATGTAGATTGTGTTATGATAACTTTAATTCTATTCAGTTGGTATAATAATCCCAATACAATGGTATAATTTTATTACGTGTTCTCTACAAAATTATAAATTCAGTGAAGCTATTATGTATTTATAGTATATTTCAGAAGAAACGTCTCATGTTTATGTACACAGAAAAAGAAGAGGTCAGCAATTAAGGGTCTGAATTATTTTCTGAAGCCTTGTGTTAAATATTCGCGTAACATTAGAGCTACTGCAGAGACATATATTAAGATTCCCCAGAACCGAGCTCGAAACCTAAGAAGGTGGCAGCAAGTAAATAATACGTTTCAAATAATATACACGCAATTTTTATAGGTATACGGAACAAGAATAATGCATACAGTTTTGATTTGAGTATTATTAATTTTTAAACTTACGCTACATGCATATTAAATAAAACTAGTAAAGCAAATATTTATAAAAATATGTCTCATATAGAATGATAGCATATAGTCCAGATCCTTTTTAGCACATAAGCTGATTATGTTGTGACCTTTTGTTCCTTTAATTATAAATTCGTATTATTTAAATTATAAATATTAATATGCGCTAAGATGAAATGTACGTTACATAATACATAAATAAATAATGTTGGAAATAGCAGAGTTATTAACTCACTTTTTATTTAAGCAAATCTATCATATTTTAGATATATGTAGAAATCACAAGAGGTATTTTATAGAATCACATTTTTTAAATGCCAGTTAATTTGTATGATAATTAATTATTATAGATTTACATTAATTTATAAATGTAAACTCTAGGAAGGCATAAATTATTATTATTACAAGTTTTTTTAGCATATACACAGTGTGTTTTCATTGAAATATCAAACGTCGCTTTGTAAAACTTATCACACAAATATTGAAATTATTGATATATAGTTTTTTGAAAATTTGAATACCTGCTAATTAAAAAAAAAGAGTATTTGTCGTTTTAGTGATAATTACTTTTAACTTTGATTACGTATTTTAACTGCCTGTTCATATAATCAGGGGTATTATGAAAGTGTCAAAAACATTGAAAAAACTGTGTAGCTTAGCAAGCCGTTAAATCAGCTTAGGAGAGTAAAGCATCGTGATAAGTTTCAAATTATTTGCAATATAAAGGTATGAAATAATATAAAATGTTATTATTTGTAACAGACAACTACAAATTAAAAGTCATAAATAGGTATATAATTTAGTGCTGAGTACATAACTTAAATAAAAACGTTTTAAAATATTCAAAATATAGACTTTTCACATGAAAAATTCCTATATTTCTAGTGGAACTTAAAAATAAACGCCCATATTACCTAAGATTTTACATCACCATTTTCTTTTAGTTTCACAGTACTTTTACAAAATGATGTTCTTTATCATATAAGCTCAGAATATCGATGGAATCCACAAATTTATTAATAAAATCATAGATGTTTTTTTCTAGTGGTCCTCTATAAAGATATCTATTTAGATGGTTTTTTTTATGGCAGTGGCACACACACTAAAGGGAGATCCTATGGTGCTCAACAAGCGGTGTGTGCGAAGATGTTGATTGACACGATTCTTGGATAACTGTAGGTTGCAATAAGGGGAAAACAGACGTCCTAGAAAAAGGAGTCCTAAAGCAATGCTCTAGGTGTTTCCAGCTGTACGACGAATAAGTGCGCTCTTGCGTATGTCGTGGCTGTCTAACAGGCGTTGCTGGGGGGCGGGATTAGCCAGGCCAAATTCTGGGAACAGCTGCTGTGAAAATATATATAAAACAGGGATATCTCGACCACATGTCTGTGGTGTTTCAGACGATTCAGATCCCGGGTGAACTCCGGGTCGCCGACGAAACGCACAGCTCTCTTCTAAATGGAATCCGGCAGCTTTAGGGTGTGCTTAGGTGCGGCACCCAGTGATGTGCAGGTCGGAACGTACCTCAGGGAACGTGTCCATGTCCCAGGAATACACGGGGAACGGTACTCTAAGGTCGGGAAAGTGATTGAAATTCGGAAAAGTTGTACTTTGATGCGAGTTGGAACATTACGCGGAACATTCCCCACTTTTCGGGAACTTTTCTTAAATTTAGGGAAAGTAAATATATCCAACAATTGGAATAAACTATACAAAAAGTATTTAGGGCAAAAGATTTTGGACAAAAAGAGATGGGTGGAAATTCTGAGGGTGATAAAGAGAGTTCACAGAAATCATAGAGCAATGAAAATGAGACTGAAACTTTAATAGTTGATACTGAAACTGAGACTAAAAGCCACACTGATGTCTCTGACTCTGCGATTGTTGAATTCACAGACTTGATGATCCCGACTGATAATAATAAGTGATACTTGTTTTGTTATTTAGTTAATTTGTTCTGTTTGTCTGCAGTACTCTCTATAGGAAGGTACTATAGTTTGTTTAAGTTGATACTAAAAAATAAGTCCTTATTATGTATATAAGTACATAGTACATACGTAAGAACGCAAGTAGGTACATAGGTACATACTTGACTTATTTTATAATAATGATCTCCAGTTCACTTGTTGTTAACATATACCTCTTGTAGTTTGTAGTTAAATATATGGATTCTATTTATAGATTTATGTGAATAAAGAAAATTAAATATATTTTGAAAATATTATTTTCTTCAACTTCACCATTTTTCTATTTTGGGGAATATTTCCGGGAACCTTCCCGAAAAACTCTAAATTTTCAAACACTTTAAGATTTTGTCCATTTCCATCACTTCCTCGATTTAGGGAACGTTTCCGGGAACGTTCTCGGGAAAATTCCTCTGAAATAAGATTTCCGGAATGTCCTCATCTCTGCCGCACCCCAGATGTATGAGCAATATCTAAAGCATGGTCTTATTTGCGCTTTGTAGAGCAAGTGTAGCTGCGGTGTATACAGTTTTTTATTGCGAAATAGCGCACCAAGACCATGCCAAGACATATTGCTATTGACCGAGACACTCAGTAGTCAGATTGACGAGTATGCAGGAATGGTCGATCCTGCCATAATGATCTGCAGAGCCTATCGAATTGGCTTTCTTGCTACACGTGGTTGCTTGGGTTTTTGCTGCATTGAGCTTGATCAAATTTCTGTCGCCCCAAGTTTGAACTTTGACCCAGATCTTGATTAGTTGTTGTAATCTGCTCCTGTCTGCGGTCGTAAGTCACAATCGCTGATAAAGGTTTTCTGATCTAAATTGGAAGACAATGGTACTGTCATCTGCAACACTGTATTGGTTTCAGTCAGCAGATCATTACTATAGATGAGGAACAGAGTTGGTGAATGTACGCCGTCCTGAGGCATGCCTGCATCATTGGTGAATGTGTCTGAGATGTGTCCATCAACTGCAACGTGCAGAGATCGGTCTTTAAGGAAACTGGCCAGCCAGGTGCAAAAAGACGCTGACAGTCCGAACTTTACTAAACTTTGTCAAATGATTTCTCTCCTGTCGATCTTTATTTGCGCAAGCCGTATGGGTTATCGCTGATTATTCTGTTGGGCTCAAGATGCTTGAGTAGTACAAAATGACTACACGTTATTGATTATTGGAGGCACGGCAATTGGGCGATAGTTTGAGGACGTGGTTTTCTTGCCTTTTTTGGAACAGGTTGCACTCGAGCGACTTTCCAAGAAGACAAGTAGATCCCTTTTCGGTAAGACAGAGAAAAAGGCCTGCAAAAAATGGGTGTTTGTTCGTTGGCGCAGTTTTTACCACGATGGTAGGTATTCCTTCCGGTCCGGATGCCTTTTGCGTATCTAGTTCTTTGACGATTTTACGAATATCACGGTGATGAACCTTAACTTCTGCCATGGAAGCGTTGATTTTGGATATTTCCTTGGTAGGGCATGATATGTACTAATCTACAGTTTATTTTATATTTCTTCATATTTCTATCTGCGAAGTTCCTTGGATACCGGAACCATTTTATTATTAATTTTACAAAGAAAATCACTCCCGATAAAAATTTCTGCATCATGAGAAGATGGTATTAAAAGGATAGGACTTAAGGTATCTTGTAGTGGATGGCAAAAAACGCTAAAAATGAGAATTCACATAAGAATGAAGTACTCTTAGTTTTCATTTCAGAATTTAATAAGAAAATAAACTTCATCAGATTTCTGAAAAAGCGTTTATCAATAAGCAACAATAGGTTTGAGCAGAAATTATTATAAATGAATTAACAAAAAAAATTAAGTAAATGGCAAAACTACCAACGATTTTATTTAAATGAAAAACTCTTAACTTTGTTGGAACTTAATTCAACAATAACTCAAAATGCATTTAATCATCTGAAAAACTTACATACCTGCCGTTCCTGAAAACTATAGTTTGGTTTATGAATTCCGATATTGCCGCCCTTATAATGACTGTAATAATTATGTGTGCACACTGCTATGTAGATAGACCATCTGCTATATTAGCCCATAGAGAATAATATATTTCTTGGAAAGAATGGGTCATTTTGTACTTCGCCTTGCAACCAGAAACAAACTAAAAGCGTGTTTCAAAATCTCTTAAAGACTGAACTTTTGCAAAACCTCCACTCCATTTTCTTTGTTTAAGGTTTTGGGTTGATGTTTTTTCTTTAAAATATTTTTAATGAATCCGATTACACATGATATTTCTGACATTGGCATGGGAAATTGATATTTCTGGATATCTAACGCTAAAAATACCTGCGGCCTCTGTGTGTGTTTTATAACAATCTCAATTAACCCCCATTATTATTATTTTTTTAATCACTGTGTGTCCAAAAGGTTTCAAAATTCAAAAATGTCAATGATTTATGTTTCTGTACCAACAAGAATTGGGCATCAATAACATCTATTTATTTTTATGAATCTCAGTCCTAAAACCTACAATTAATGATAAACGCTTTTTCAGAGACCTCGTTTAGTTCAGTAATCATTTACTAAGGTCTTGATGCAACCAGCGAGTACTCACGATATTTGAAATTTTTTGCAAAATTTCATATCTGAGCACAAATTATAATTCTAAAAACCATTTTGCTCCGAAATGGAAAACAAAAGTACTTCTCTCTTGAGTCAATTCTAAATGTTAAGACTTTTTGCCACCCTGTAATGGACATCTCAAGTTGTATCCTTTTAGTATCATATTCTTATCAAACAGAACTTTGTATGCCTGCGATTTTTTTTTCGTAAAATTAACAATAAAAATTTCCCATATGGAAGCAACTCCCCAGAAGACGCTGCTGTATAGGCTACAGTTATTATGCATTTAAAGCTGTAAATAAATAACATGCATTTGACAGCTTGTATCAGTGATATGCAATATTTTATCTTTTTGAGGTCAACTCTTATTTCTTAAAGGTCGAAAATTCAGTACTGAAATCTCAATTACTCTCTGGCTTTCGGCATTAGATTGCGTGAGACATTATCGTCTAGATCAAAGCACTGAATTTGATCCCATAGGGAAAGGTCCCTGAAGATCGCGTAGATTCGTATCGTAAAATAAATAAACTCCGATATAATCTGATCTCAAGGGTCATGCTTTCCGTGAAGGAATTCGTTATATGCCAGATAATTTTCTAATAAAACTGATACACCTGTCATACAAGCAGGTCAATGTCATCTACTTAACTTAACCCTTTTTGTGACTACGGGTACGCACATCATATAGAACTAAAAACATTGTTAATTATTTTTGTGGTATTATTAGAATTAACTTACCACAAAAATGACTAGCGGTACATAAATGTACCAGCACCACCCCACTTTTTGAACGAAATTTCCACATTTCTTGGAAAAACCACCATAGGGTTAAGTACAAAATATCAAATTACTATAGGCGTTACAGATATTCTGACATACAATTAGGTAGGAGTTTCACTTAATCTAGAGTACATTTGTGAGAGCCATATGTGATATCTTGCCCTTCAAATTATCTTAACTATTTTTCAATTATGGTATTCAATATGAACTAGTAGCTATAAATTAAATTTTACCTCCCGCATTTTACGTGTACATTTTTCTGTTTAGATACCATAAGTAAAACATTTCCATATATCATAATGTAAACACATTTGTCATTTAATTATCCTGTTAATTCACAACCATGGCATGTTTCATGCAACGTCCGTTATGAAAATCACGAAAGCTTAATTTAAATAAGTTAGCAGTTAAGCTAATTAGCCTTCATCTATATGGCAGCAGATTTTGATTTGATGGTAAGGTGTTATAATGCATACGTTTAATTTAGGCAATAGCCATTTCCTTTTTATTGTTGCAACTTCACTTAAATGAGTAACGATCAATAAATTATACCAAAAATGAACTACCTACTTAATTCATAATTTTTCAGATCACTGCGATATATTTTTTTGGAACATAAAGCTATATAACTTATTTTAGTAGAATGAACAACTCTAAATATAGAAATGATTAGCAAAAAGTCGTAACACGTAAGATTGCTACACTAAACAAAGCCCCTATATCGATGGGTAATATGATGTAACCCCAGAATAGAAAATTTTACAGGAAGCGAACAAAACTGCATTATTTTTTTTTAATTATATTAAAATGAGTTATTGAAAATGATATTCTGGTGATAACTTAAAAGAAAACAGCAAACATTCTAAGAAATATTGTTGGTTATAACGTTTTGAAATATGATTGTATATGATGCGACATAGTTAAGAAGTATGTGCTTCTTCTTTGTCTCGTATCTTCTCTTCTCATGTCCGATCTTTTTTCTTAATGCTTGAAGTATTCGTCCTCTGCTACCTGGTTAACTTTAACACCACAACAAATATCGCAGATTTCCTTTCTGTTAAAAATAAAGACAACTTCGTGTCGTCAAACATGTTCTAGGAAGAATAAATGGAGTATGGCTTAATATTATCTTCTAGATATAAGCTTGTTGGCACAACTAGAACACTTGAATTTTTAAGGTAAAGTTTTCCTCCTCGTTTTCCTCTAAGGGAATTAAGGAGCTATCTTTCCTTCAATAATGAGATCATTGTTTTTCCAGATCACTTAAGGAAGATATTAAGAGTTCTATATTTTTCTTATTTAAGACTTTATTTTTGGACTGTATTTTTGTACCAAATAACCCATACTTGCTACCCTTAATCTAAGTTTGTGCTATTTTTTCCTTTATATCCAGGGTACTCAACAACTTCTTCTTATAAAGTTGTACTGTATCGGTTTTTTTCCGCAATTCGTAGATAAAAGTACCAAGGCATCGATATTATTACACGCGCATAATGCATTTTCCGTACTATTAAATGTAGAAAACGTTGCATTTATTTTCATAAAAGTGGTAATTTTTGTTTCTTTAGTGAGTAAGTTCCACTCCTTAACATCGAAACCAAGAAGTTCTGACTGTTACTTTGACAGCCCCAAATCACAAACAATCAAATGTGGCTTACCAAGACTGAAACCAGGGATAAAAGTAAGGTTGGTACCTTGTTGTTGTCAGCTGCCTTATGATGGGCTACTATCGTCATTACCTTCCAGAATAATATCTTGCAAATCTAAAGATGCAATCGGTACTTGTATGTCTGCATTGTGAGGAACAAGTCTTATGGCATGCAAAAATAGTAATCATTGGAACCGCAAAAGGCATTGTTTTCATCATCCCTTTCATCTACTGCACCAATAATACCCATATACGAAGAGCCCTCTGTTTGTCTTAGTCTTTAATTAAAACAGTAAAAGGTAGAATATAGGCTTTTTATATTTTCAGAAAATGACATTGCTTAGAAGAAGAAAGCCACAAAGAAGTTTTTCAGATGCGGAGCATTTGACTTGAAATTTTCATCGTTCTGGGTTACTTTGACTTCCAAAGTCAAAAGAACGCTGAACTAGAGTGCACACCTTCCTGTTTTAAAATGCACGATCAGTCGTAAAATGCATTACTTGTCAATATAAGAGGATCTATTGCGCTCGATGAAAAATGCTATGTATTGGGACATTTTGGATATTTCTCTATTTATTAGGAAGGCATTAGTATTGAAAACTAAAAGGCTGAACACAAAGTAACCCAAACTAGTCATTTTATTAAAGATAATAGAACAACGTGGAAGTTTGAAGAAAAGCACGCCTTATATTTTCTTAAATATATTTTTTGCAAATTTCATAAATATCTAACAAGGCTTACTTTCTCTTTTATAATTATTGCCTAGTGGATCGTAAGCTACACATAAATTATGCAAACCAAAAATCCAGAAGCTAAACTTTACTGTCGATAATATATCTATTCAAAAGGGCTTTGAACAGCAAGGTGGACACATCCAACAATTGTAAATAAAGACAATCAATCATACGACTCTCAAGGCAATAATTGTAAAATATGAGATCGTTTAATATTTATGTTCCATTTGAAAGAAACTTCTATACCCATCAAAATATGCTTTATATTAAAATCTACAACTTGTGTTTAAGGACTTTGCTGTATTTTCAAAAATGTAGTGCTCAAGGTGGCGTCAAAATATTAGGAACCATCCATCAGATTCACAAAGTTTTTTATATTAGCGTTGACATATACGCATAACTTTTATGAAGAATAACCAAATGTCAATAATAATTAATAATAAATAAATTTAATATTAATTAAGACACTTTAAAAATTAATTTATGTAAAGTCTCATGCTTTATAGTCAGAATTAATTAATAAATTAGTTGCAATTGACCCCAATAGCCGGCTTCAACAATATTAAATTTGTTTTCTGGACTTCTCATCCTAGACCTTCAAAAAGTTTACCCTCGATTGGCGCGACGTCTAATATGAGGTCGAATAACAGCCCAAAGTCAAATGAGGACCTTGGAATGTAAAATAATATCATTAACTACATGATATAATAAAATAGTACGGCATTTACATAACCTTGTCAATTAAAATGTGTTGCAAAAAATAAACTTATACAACTAAATTCTTTGATTCTCCAAGTTGCTTATTCAAAAGAGAAAATATGAAATGATACGTGCCAAAAATAACTGTATATATTTCAAATTACATTACTGTGCAGATGTTTTAGGTAAGTTCTAAAAGCTTTAAAAAATATTTCGCCCAAAAGGCTCAAATTTGTAGGGCTACATCCTGAACTACCTACAAGTTATTGCCATAATATTTGGTATTCTAGAGTTATCGGTCATGTGGAATAAAAATTATATATTCATTTTAAAATTAATTTAAGTCTGAGGTGCGTTTATTTTTCAGAGCTGTTTGCTTTGATCTGTGCAAAAATACTTATACACATAATGCTAAAAAATATGTTGGCTATCCAAAAGCTCATTTATGGATGCCTACATAGGTACTCACAAAAAAATAAATGAAATAGTTGTAAACTAACTGAAATATTTGGTCATATTTCTTGTGAACCATTAACAAATAAGTGTATGGTATATGTGTATTATATAGACATCAAGCTCAGAGCTTAGCGAATATTATGGAAAATGAAGGTATACGAGGAAAATAATAAAATCCTATCCGCACATCATACTGGCTTTCTCAAGTCCCACAATACATGTCGTCGGCTTTGTTAAATTTGCCAGATGACATTATTAGAGCACTTGACAAATAAATGGGAGTGACGGCACTCGACGAGCAGTGTGTGCGCGAAGATGTTGATTGACACGGTTCTTGAATAGTTGTAGATTATAATTAGGATGTCCTGGGAGTGAGTTCCACAGTAATGCAGTGCACTAGACACAGGTGTCCTTGTAAAACGACGCTCTAGGTGTTTCAGGTTGTACCAAAGAACCACCAAATGTAAGAATCATATTTTATTTCTATTTAATTTAATTCCACTTTTAATAAAATACAATAAACGCGTTCTTATAAGCGATAAAATACGAGCAAAACGTATGGGGATACGGTATCGTACGTTTATATTATCCAGGTAATAAATGACCTAACGGTACTGGTGCTTGTCATTCCCGTTGACACTTCAATATTTAAACTCCTAATTTTACTGGATTTAGGTATCCCTTCTTGTACCGTAGAGCTTATATAATAGAACGAAAACTGTGGGTCGAAACAACGTGAAATATTCAGGTGAGCTTATCACAGAGTGTCTTTTGACTTATAATTTGATGTCCATATTAAGCGTAATTATTTAATGATATTTCATAGCTTCTATGTTCAATATAACACAATTTGCCTTAATGCTAGTTTAATAATAATTCGTACGAACATAATTATATCTGGAGCGAGCATGTCGCGCTGTTAAATCCCTTCATGCTCATTGCACAACTCAGATTCGACCTTCGGGGTCAAGTTGTAGTATCTGGAGAGAGCATGTCGCGCTGTTAAATCCCCTCATGCTCATTGCACATCTCAGATTCGACCTTCGGGGTCAAGCTCTAGTATCTGGAGAGAGCATGTCGCGCTGTTAAATCCCTTCATGCTCATTGCACGGCTCAGTACTAGTAGAAGTGAGAGACGTATTGCGAGTCAGCCCTTTACGTCTGGGTATGTGTGACGTATTGTGCGTTTAATCCCTTTACGTCCTTCAAGGGTGGTAACTAGGCAGGGGTCACGTCTCGCGTTTAATCCCCTCGTGACCATATTTCAAACTCCTAGTCACCATGCCTTGATGATGCACAAGTCAGGACAGTGTTAGAATACAATGTATTGTATTTGGTGATTGTTCGAATGGTTATTGAACTCTTTATTACTGAGTATAACAAAGTCATCGGACACTCACATACTTTTTCTTTATTATAGGTTACCCTGACTATGCGCACGAGCCAGTACCTCGACCATCAGTCAATGCATCCTGACAATTAAGCATTAATATTTACATAGTGTAGTCTTTTATTAAAATAGAATTAACATATTATTTATTTGTCTTCTTACTTGCGTTGTTGCAATTTATTTATTTTTTTACAACTTTTTAGCTTAGAGTTATCTCTTTTTTTCTCATCTTTTACACAACGAGCGAATGCGCTCTTGTCGTCTGTCACGACTGTCTGACAGACGTTGCTGGGGCGGTATGATGCGGGCCAAATCCCGGGAACATCTGGCTTGAAAATATCTGTAAAACAGGGATATTTCGGCCACATGTCTGCGGTGTTCTAGACTATCCAGATCCCGGGTCAACTCCGGGTCGCCGACGAGACGCACAGCTCTCTTCTGAATGGAATTCAGCAGCTTTAGGCTGTGCCTAGATGCGGCACCCCAGATGTGTGAGCAATATTCTAAGCACAGTCTTATTTGCGCTTTGTAGAGCAAGAGCAGCTGCTGCGGTGTATGCAGTTTTTTGTTGCGAAATAGCGCACCAAGCTTCTGCGAGGCTGATTTTGCTGCCAGTACTTGTAGGCTTGCTACCTACAGCTCTTTCGCATCTTTTGTCGAACCAGGGCTTTTCTTTTGACGGCAACTTGATGGAATTTGGGATGTATGCTTCCATTCCTGAGACGATTACTTCGGTAATCTTTTCGCAACAGACTGACGGGTCGTCAGTGCCAAACTAGACGTCGAGCCAGGGAAAATCCAGATAAAACTCTCTTAGATCCTCCCAGTTTGCACAATTGTAATGCCAGATTTTACGTGGCAATGGTCGATCCTTCTGTGGGAGTGGCAGTTCTCAAACCGTTGTAATAAGTTTGTGGTCGGAAGTACCCAATGATGGACCAGTTGTAATTGTGTACTGGTCAGGATTTGCGGTTAGAAAAAGAACCAGGAGGCGTCTCTCTGAGATCCAAGTTGGTTTGTCTAGATGTTGAGTAAGCCCGCAGCAAAGTAGTAGCTATGGTAGGCTCTATCGCTGGGAGGTTAATGAATTTGGTTAATTCCTTGGCAGTGAACTTGAGCCACATGACGTATAGGTTGTTCGGTTCGAGTGTTCCTCGTGGTGATACGAAAGGTCGCTTCTTATAAAAAGGCATATTCCGAACTTGTGTCTAAATCGGGAGTGTAAGTCGTAACCAGGGTAGAGGTAGTTCACTGTTGTTTTTATTGAACATACTTGTGTTTCTGTAAGGGCTAATATTTGTGGTCTATTTGTTTGTAGATGTTGGTGTTCCGATTTAATGTTTACATTTAGGTCCCTTATGTTGCAGAAATCTATTCTAAATTGATTCGGTATCCTTGTTGCCTGTGAAACGCTGTATGAATGGCCCCCAGGGCCACCCGGCGCCAGCGCCCGAATATCCAAATGACCGGGGAGTTTACCTCCGCAATGTTTTAATCCTGAGAGGGCTATCATATCCATATATACCTTAGGACTTGTGCGCAAAATTATCTCATTCTGGCTTTCATGAGAAATCAATAATTTCAATTAGCAATTGCCTAAAGGTTCAGTTCTGGCACCAATGCTGTTGTTGATATTTGTAACCAGCCAAGTATGTAAGCTTATTTGCTAATTGCTCATTAGGCGGTCCATATGAAAGGATTAACACAAATCCTTTCAGGACAATTAAATTTTATCACCAATTAATTTGAAGTTAACTAATGAGAAGGTAAATTATTTTTTCTTCAAAGGTCAGTAAATCCGTCATTACTCGACTGTGTAGGCGGCCGTGAAGTTTCGTTTTTCCTCCGCCGGAGCTTTACTTTTCACTTTTCCGCCGGCGGAGGTAAAAGTGTTGTCATAGCAACATAGATACAATGCAAACAAACAACAAAATAGCGTCAACAACTCAAGAGTTATTAAACTAAAATTTGTATTTATCACTCAATTTGTGACTGCATTTCTAAAAATCACTAATTTAGGAACAAATTGGTTATTATTTAATCGAACTTACTCAATAACTGCTTATCAATACGGAATTAAAAGGCAACCGAAGACGCAATTTTAAAAATATAATTATTGTTGACGGTGTCCACTGACAGCTTTATGTTACATTACTATTGCAACAACCTGAGCCTATTCACCGACACCGCACCGGTCTAAGCCGCCTTGCGAACCCACTTATCTTTAATAATAATTATTATTACTATTAAAAAGAGACGTTTTTGCATTAATTTGTTGACATTTGAAGAAAAAACAGCATATTTTATTTGGAGGAAAAGTTACTTTTCATGGCTTGCTCTCTATTACCAGCCTCACTCCGTTCGGCTGTTAAACACGAGCGCGCCATGAAAAGTATTACTTTTCCTCCATATAAAATAATATACTATTTTTCGACCATCATATTTTTCGAATGGTTCACAAATGAGAAGAGCATCTAGTAGAATGATTTGCTTAGGTTTCTTCGGAAATCGAGTTGGAGCACTATAATGATTATATCAATGATGTTCATTCTGAACAGCGTTCGTCCAACGATTACGGAAGAACCTGCAGAAAGTGGTACCGAAAAAACTTTTTCGGATAGTCTCCGATTTTTTTTTCTTGGAAGATATTGCCGTACAACCTCTCAAATTGGAAGATGCAGATCGCGAAAATAAAACATAAACGAGATGTTTCTAAATTTTTCGTGCCCATGATTTAATCATTCAAACCATAGTTTTGAAAAAGGTTGCTAATGGAACAAGCTATTAGCACAAAAAGCCGCATGTGTGTCCTGTGAAACTGACGAAAAAATGTTTACAAAATAAATATCCTTTTAATATATAATTATCCTAATACCTTCGTACAGCTTTTTGTTCAAGTAAAAAATGAAGTTTCATTTAAGTAAGCCAAGATTGGAACAGACTTAACACGCCACCCTCACATTATGAAATTAGCTCGATCGTTCCCCGGTTAAGTACGTAAAACTAATCTGGACTTGCAGGATCTTCTTTAACTCAACCCAAACATATTAGTCTTAAAGAACAAGCTTAATTTTCCTGCATATTATTACCTGATATATCCCTAATATAAATATCTCAAAAAATTTAAAGGTATACATACATCCAATAATTACAGAAATTTCGAATTCGAGGGATTCATATTGTTATAGTAAAAATATTTAAAACTGCATGTTATTTGGTCACCGAATATCTCCTAATAGAAAAAAATATATAAAGTTGAGCCATTATTTGTGGCCTTCGTTAGAAATTTAGTTCAGTCAAGGTTCTGTATTATGTGAACTTTCTTTATCATTGACTGCCTCTTTCAAAATTTTTTTAATAATCTGCCTTATAAATGAATTGTTGTTGTAATGCTATTTCCAGACATGGTAAATTATGTGCTTCTACATGGAAAATTTTACAGGAACTTATTATCAAAGCATATTTGGTAATATCTTATCAGAATTCCTAATTAATTTGGTGAGTACTAGATTTCTACTATACGTATGAAAATTTTACAACATTGTACATACATTGACCCAGATATGCATGTAGTTTTTTAATCCTCCAAAAGATAATCTGGATATTTATGTGCATTCACTTTAATTGTATAGATATTAAAAATGTGTGGAAAGTTGTTAAGCCTACTATCACAAATTATACATTAAAACAAACCATAAATACATTATCTCACAATTATATTATATCAAAAAGGGAAGGACACTGACATGGAACCTTGTCATATTTCGATACTACATGAGTGAAAATTTAGCAAAATATGTTGCTAAATAGCATACATAGTTGTCCAAGGGACCTGAAACGTCTATATTTAAGAATCGCATTAACTTGTTTTGCAATTAGTCGCACACATGTAACTTAGTACCTAATTTGTCAGTTCATGCTTATTTGGTTAAAACGTATTTAAGTTGGCTTATGTCTCCTATTTTTATGGTCATTAAGCAATTATACTAGAGGTGAGCATGTTCCAAATAAGAAAATATTTTTTAATTTGCATGACAACTGGTTTACATAAAATTATCGGAAGGAAGGCTAAATAAAATAAAACTGATTAGCATATTCTAATCTTATTCGAGTTTTTCAGATTTATATTCTCCTATCAAGATTGTCAGTTTTAACAATTAATTAGGACAATCTAGGAATACACTAACGTAGTTTTAATTAGAATCTATTACTAAAGTTATAGAAACGAGAGGAAAGATGTTGGCAAACTACTTGGATATTAAAAATATATACTGCCTAATTACACCATTAAAATAACTTTAACAACGCAAATGGACATGGCGAAACCCGAACAATACCACGCAAAATGAAATAGCTTTTATACTTTCCAACAATAGTAAATTCCAGAATGGAAGTGATTACAGGCTAATAAGGGCAAAATTTAAATTCAACATCAACGGTGAGCGAAGGAAACTCTTCAAAATACAACGCTACACATTTGGAGATATCCTAAGACGGTGAGAAAAATAATACCAAAAAGATCTGCAAGCTAGACAATGGAAACATTACATCAAATGGATATAGATAGAATCCCCGAAATGATCACAAAAGGCATAAAAACATCAGCTAAAAAGTAGTGATGGGAAAAACGGCTATATTTTGTTAGCGCGCTATATGCTATATGCTATATTTATATAGCGTGCTATTTTTTAAGCTATGTTATAACGTTATTTTATTATAATCTTGTTTAGTGCTTAGTAGAATAAAAAAAGCTCTTTTACAGCGGAAAACGTGAACATGTAACTAACCGTTTTTACATTTTATTAAATTAATTGTTACAGACAGCGATTTTACTATGTCTTTTTATGATGCTATTACTTTTTCGTTTTTCAAAAATATTCAACCTAATGAATTAAAAAAACAAAGCCAAAACACAAGTTTATTTTATCTGCATAAGTGCATAATATACATATAAAAGTAAAAGTATTGTACATTTATTAAAATTTATTTGTATTCAAAAACATTATTTGATTGACTGTGTGTCGTAATTGTCGTTTTGTAAGATAGCCCTCGACGACAATAATTACATGTGGCAGTTTTACTTCCGTCACTAGACTTTTTAAAGAAGTTCCAGATTGGTACATCACTACTAGTGCGAGGCATTTTAGCATAAAATGTTTTTAAAGTCACTCACTAACACTATTGTTTTTTCGATGTGCACTTAAAGATAATTTAGTTAATAATTGGAGAGTGGAAAATTTAAAGAGAGCAAATAAAAATAATAAAATAGAATAGTTATTTTACTTTTTATATTGTCCAATAAATTTATCTAAATATTCTTAGTTACCTATGGCAAAAAATATAAAAAGCAAAAAAAAACTAGAATACTTACCCAAATGTACTGGACATATAAAAAGTAAAGTAAAATATGAATGAGGAAAGATTCGACATACCCCCTTTGGCATTTCTACTTCCACTATGCAATTATTATAAAATACTGTCACAAAAAAATAACTAAAAATGAATATGAATACAAATCAAAGGTCTTCGGAAGCGTAACGTAACATATAGCGAAATAGCATACTTATAAAATCGCGCCAAACTAGTAATTTAACGTTTAATCCCCATGGTCGAAGTCGAACGCTCGATCGACCCCGCTAAGCTATACGCAGCAACGCACACGACGAAATAACTATCCCGAGTTATAACGCAAAACACGCTATATATCACTTCGCTGGTCCCTAAAGAGCGATTCCCAATAACGTTATAATATAGCTTGAAAGGAAAATTTATATAGCTCACGCTATTCGTTATAAAAATATAGCGCGCTAATTTTAAAGCTATACGTTATATTGCCCATCACTACTAAAAAGATAGGCTGCAATATAATAAATCAAATAGATTCAAAGCTTTCTGCCAACACCACCGGGTTACTGAGGAAAAATCAAGAGAAGACAAAATGTCAGAAATTTTATAAGAATTGAACAAAAAAATACGCAAAAATGTAAGTAATCACAATACTAGGATCATAGAGCAAACTATTAGCGAAAATTGTCAAATGAAAGTATTGCATTTATTGTTAACGGGAAAAGCAAAAAATATAATATTTCGAAACAAAAAAGACATCAAGCCAAGTATTTGACACAAAATGTTGGATCAAAAGAACTGATAGATATAATTAGAGATAAAATCAGATTAACGTTAAGTCAGATGAAGTGGCATCAGAACCGGATTTAGCATTCTAGATTATTTACATATCATCATAACTTTGAGAGAAAGGTGCACAAAATACAACGTTCTATGACAAATGGTTTTTGTTGATTTCGGAAAAGCCTTTGAATCCGTAGAGACAAAAGCTCTATTATGTTTTCAAGAAAATACAAGGAATCATTCTAGATATGTTCAGAATATCGAGAATATAATATATAAAAACGCAACTAACATATTAAGATTTAGGAATCGATCACTACGAATAAAATTACCCTACAACGTGACGTAAAGCAAAGCGAAATCATATTACCCAAACTCTTTACTCTCGCTCCCTAGGATGTTTTCAAAAACCAAGAGTGGAGAAGAAAGGCAGCATCGATGGCACTCGCCTTAAAAACATAAGATTTGCAGATGACATTGCTTTAATTGCAGACAAGACCAGGGACTTGAACGAAATGTTGCAGCAACTAAATGAACCCTGAACAAGAATAGGTTTAAGATTAGCTACACTTAAACCAAAATAAACCCGAAGGCATTGATATAGCAATTGAAAAACATCCCATCAGAAACGTAAAGGAGTAAATACGAGTATATCTGGGATACATAATTAAACTGGGCAAGGAAATCAGAGCGCAGAGGTCACCAGACGAATTCGACACTCGCGGGCAGCTTTTGCCAAACTGGATGATATATATTTAAAGGAAATCGCATTACTAACACGGATAAATGTTAAAAATTTAAAATTTAGATGGAGCGAAATATGCTCGGTATCTTACTGAGAGATATATTAAGAAATAATGAGATCAGAAGAAGTCAAATATTAGTGACAGGGGAGAATGGAAAGAGATGGAAGAGACCTACGTCCAGGAGTGGACAAATACAGGTTGAGAAAAAAGAAGAAATATATTAACATCTATGGCACTCACCTTAGTAACTTAAGATTTGCATATGACATCCCTTTAATTGCAGACATGACCAGGAAATTGAAAGAAATTCTACAACAACCAAATGAAGCCTCAACAAAAATAGGTTTAAAAATGGCCTACACTTGAACCAAAATAATCCTGAAAGCGTTGATATAACAACTGAAAAACATCCCATCAGAAACGTAACGGAGTATATACGAGTATATCTGGGACGCATAATTAAACTGGGCAAAGAAATTAGAGCGCAGAGGTCACCAAAAGAATCCGACACTCGCGGGCATCTTTTGGCAAACTGGATTACATATTTAAGGGAAATCGCATCCCTAACAAGGACAAATGCTAAAAAAAGAAGGACGCACAAATTGATGAACAAACTATTTTCGGTATCTCACTGAGAGATAGAATAAGAAATGATGATTCCAAAAGAAGAACAAAGATTAGACACAAGGAATAGTGGAATGAGATGGAAGAGACCTACGTCCAGGAGTGGTCAAATACGGAAGAGACCTACGTCCAGGCGTGGACAAGTACGGGTTGAGAAAAAAGAAGAAACACATTAAGATCTTTGACACTCACCTCAGGAACTTTGCAGATGGTATCGCTTTAATTGCAAGCAAGACATGAACGAAATGTTGCAACAGTGAAATAGGTTTTAAAATGAGCCACACTTAAACCAAAATAATCCTGAAAGCGTTGATCTAGCAGTTGAAAAACACCCCATCAGAACCGTTAAGGAGTATATACGAGTATATCTGGAATACATAATTAAACTGGGCTAAAAAATCAGAGTGCAGAGATCACCTAACGAATCCGACTCTCGCGGGCAACTTTTGGCAAACTGAATTATGTATTTAAAAATGGCACAATCGCTTTAAATCTAAAAACCAAAGTTTATAACGCATCTACCCTATGGACTTATCTAATACCTTTGCAATGGAAATCGCATCAGTAACACGGATGAATGCTAAAGAAGGACGTAAAAATCTATGGAACTAACTATGTTCGGTAATCTCACTGAGAGATAGAATAAGAAATAAGGAGATCAGAAGAAGAGCAATCCAGGAGTGGACAAACACGGGTTGAGAAAAAGGAAGAAGGCTAAAGTTGTATGCATATCTGCACATGTTTTTGTTCATAATTAAACATTGAGAATTTTTTGTCGTTTAGATATTGTTGTCGCTTGTACGGCATTTTTATCATAGGAAATTATAATTTCTCAAATTAATTCAGCAATACTATTTTAAACATTTTAATTACATTAATACTTCTAATAGTGAAACCATTTTTTAAATTGTCCCTTAGCAATCATTAAAACTGTCTAGAACTGCTATTAAGAGTCATGTAAAAGCAAACAATTTGCATTTCTGATGCTTACCCCGCTAAAGAAATTGTGATCCAAAAATAATTTTCCTGGATTTATTTGGTAAATTTTTTATGAGATGATTCAACATTCAATAATATACAAATAATCGTATAGAGCCAGAATTCTATTTTAAATATGTAAAATATGTAAAATATCTTCTACTGAAGTGCTATACCAAGTCCTATAGTCAATATGGAAAATAAGAGACAAGACAAGGAATATCGTGTCATCTTTAACACAAAATATCAATACTGATTTGGTGTGACGTACCTATAGCAAAGACCAGGTACACCTGGTAAACAGATGGTATTCTCGAGGAAAGGGTAGTGCGATTGTGATAAAAAGGATGTACATTCAGTTTGGCATTAGCATAAACTATGCAGCTCTAGTCGTCTCTAAAAGAGAAACTGTTTATATTCAGCTACCGAAAGGGGCTTATACAAAAAAGCCTCCCAAGACCCACTGTCAAAGTGTGCGGGCAACATATAAAATGTAACCCCAATCATATATTCTTTTGGCATTCTTCTGATACAATTCAGAAATCTGCAAACTTTTATTTCAAAGACAATTATATAGGAGCTTTAATGATGCATAGCAAACTGGACCAAATTCAGCCCAAATTGTCAGCTGCTGCATTTAATAAACTTTAGTTTTACTAACTCTAGATGTAAATTATTACATTTCTAAATTTTAGCTTAACACTTTACAAATCAGTGCCAAACCGCTTATGTAAAACTGTTAAATACTTCATGTTTGATTCATTTTTGTATTATTATTGTCGCTTGTTTGGTATAGGAGTGCCAAATGTGCTTGAAAATGCACAAGATAATAAAATATCAGAATAACACCAAGTGGAACAGATAATTAAATATTATTTTTTACTTTTTTCAAGTCCCGTAGTACGCCTTTGCCAGACCATTGACAATAATAGAATAAAAATAAATCTAGCATTATGTTTCGATGATTTTACAAAAAACGGTTTGGCACTGCATTGCAAAAAGTGAAACTGAGAAAGAAATACAATAATTTACAAACGTGGAATTATCTTACCAGAGCAATGAGATATTCTTAAAATATTTAAAACGTTTCGAGTAAATAACATAGTGATCGAGACAGTATGCCAAAAATAAAAATTCATGGAAAGCAGTAGCTTACAATTCGGGATGAACTTGAATGAATTTGCAGTGCTTCATTAGAACCTTTGTAAAATTGCCATATAAATGAAATTTTATAGGTCTTTGTCCCTGAATTATACGAGAAGAATGACTATTTCGAAAGTCAAAATATCAGTCGGATTTAATGTGGAACAGTAGAGATACTCCATAACATAAGCTATTTTTAGGCCGTACTGGTTCATGTGTGGGGCACTTTATGGATAAGTTTGAGTTAGCGTCAGAAACATTTAAATTTGTATTCGTATGTCAGTTCAAGTTCATGTTTTTGAGTCGAAATGTATAATCAGTTAATATCATGAGGTGCAATTTCAAATATACTGTGATCATAACAAAATAAATAAACATAGTCCAGTCACATGCATTGGTAAAGCCTTCGATTCATTTTGGGAAACCTAATTTGGTAAACCGGATATTTCACTAAAAGTCCTGGAAACCGTCAGAAAGTCCCAAGGGCCCAACTCCGCGCTTTGAGTCAATTGTTCTATGTTATCCAACCATCTTCAAAAATAATCAGATGTGATTAATCCAGCCTTCAAATGCAATACTTCCAATATCGTATCAATAAGTCAAGGAGTATTATTAAAAGTACCGATATTATGCATATAGGATTTAGTGATAGCCATTAAAATACGAATATAAGAATTACGTGACGCGCTCTTGATGACACGGGTATGAGAATTATGACACAAGCCGTAGGCGACTATTGTAATGAATGCACGTGTCTCAATAGCCATTAAATACAAATTGCAAATATGATTTTTTATCTACAACGAATCATAATATTGAAAACTGAATATTTCAATTTTCAAAATAATAGCAATCAACTGTCAACATTGATAGATTTTAAATATGTCATGCACATGCCAATCTTTGATACTGGCCAAATAGTTATGTAATTTTTAATTTTTATTGGTGAAAATCATTTATCTTAATAAAAAATCGGCATCTTATGAATCTCATATATATTTTATACATTCATAAAATTCATAGAACAGAAAAAAATCTCCAGCTTATTCTCAATAAATGAACAATGATTGATTACAGGAATTTTTAGCTCCAGATGAATAATAAACATGCAAATGGCATACCTTTTATCGGCCTTTATCATCTTCAGATGGCTGAAAAGGCTGAAAAATAAGAAGACCAAGTTCGAACAACTGGTAATAGACTTAATTTTTATAAATAGTTTAAATATAGTTTTCAATTTAATGCAAATACCACCCAGGTCCTTGTGTTGTCAATCAAATCGTAAATATTTTTTCTGTGCTTAAATAGTTATTTTTCTTACAAGTACCTAAAATGAAGTTTTTCAGGACGAATCATTGCTGCTTCCGGAATAGCAGATGAGTCCTGAAAAACTTCATTTAGGTACGTGTGACAAACACTATTTTTTGTCATACGCTCCCAAAATTTTGTTATACGCTTTTTACAATTCTTCAGAACGCTTAAATGTGCAAATTTTCCATAATTTTTGAAATCATAATGTTCGAAATAGTTAGCTTAGAAATTAATATCGTAGCACGATCATAGCAACAAGTTTGTTTATTTGATAATTTTGTCATGTCATTCGAAATTTTTCAGTCACATACATTTTAAAATGTTCTAAAATTCGGAATATATTGCTAATAAGGCCAAAGAAATCATGTTGGATTTACTTCCTGTGAAGTCTCGTGCCATTTGCCATAAAGAATATGATGCTTTTAATGAATGGAAATACGAAAATAGCGTACTCGTTGTTAATGAAGATGTATTCCTAAATTATTTCCACGAAAAAGTAAGAACTTATTTAAAAAACTAAATACTTACTTAGGCAAGATGTATTTTGAGACTTTTAAATTAAAATAGTACTCTCTTAAGTGACAGTCACAAACGTTCAAACCGTCGACAGTTTGGTCAATTTCTAAGGAATTTTGGAATAGTCCATAAAGGTTCCCATGTCGACTTTTAGGGACTAGGCCGAAAAAGAAGCATTTTACGGACTTAAATAAGCCCGTAAAATAGCTATTTTTGGGAGCGTATGACAAAAATATAATTTTTGTAATTCAGTTCCGAAAAGCTGTCTTTTCGACATTGATTTAAGTTGCCAAAAGTGATTCATTTTAACACCAGTACCAAAATGGGTTCATTTTAACACTAGTGCTAAAAGGAGTCATTTTAACACTAGTGCAATATTTGACGATGTATTTTGCCCAAGTATTTTCACAGCCGTTTTTCTTTTATTTTCAACAGATTCTTCAATATAAATTTCAGCAACGGCATTGGACTTCCACCCGCCATGCCTTTTCAGCGTTTGTAAATCAGCGCCAGCATCCGATAGTAACGTTGCGGAAGATCTTCGGAAAGCATGGCTAGTATATAATTCGGGATTTTGCAAGCCAAGAAATGTGGCAATTCTTTTTGGGATATCATAAAACGTGTTGATACCAACTGGTTGGATAATACATTTTCCGTTTCTCTATCCAAGAAAGAAACGATTATTTTGCACATGGTTTGGCCGCATTTGAATATACTTTTGACCAACTGTAATGAGAATAATTCCAGGTATATCACCTTCGGCTATTGCAAACAATCTTGCAATTTTTGTTTTTGTATCTGCGAACTTATTTTGATAAAAGAATCACAGTCACTAACGTCTTCGGTACGCATATGTACGAGTTCATTTTTCCGACAACCTCCTGCTATTCCAACTATAAAAATTACCTTCAAGTCTAAATAATCGTGCATTGCATTTGTTTCGATCAAAAATTCGCTAAAATCTTCCTTACTGAAAGTTTTCGATTTTTTTTTAGAAGCGAGACTTTAGTCGGGTAGCTGAATTATGATGAAGATACGATCTATTAATTGAAGGGCTCTGGGCGAGAAAGTGCCAAGCCACACACATAATTTTAAGAAAATCGCTTTTAAATGTTTAGTTAAATATGTAGTTAAAAGTATGACTAGTTTGGTAGCTATCCATAAGTATAAGCTAGGTTTTGACTTTTGTTAAAGACAACTTAAATCGTTTTTGGTTTTTATTTTAACTTTTAAGATGCAAATATGTTAATAAAATTGGCATTTTTTCAGCAATAAAATGCTATACCAAAAATGGTAAACCACAAAATAGAATAGCACTTTTTTGATAACCTCATTGACTTGAAACGGATTATTCGATATTCTAAATAGAAAATTTGGCTTTAAAATAAAAAGAAACGAAATTCACTTCATTATTTATTTATAAAAAAGTAGCATTAAATAATAATTATTATTAATTAAATGAAATAAAACTATGTTGTTTTTGTCCTTAATGACTGAATTACAAAAAATCTTGTACGGACACACGATACAAAATACCTAGTTTTTGCACACGATATGTTGTACCACTCGCTACGCTCGTGGTCCAATCCTCACATCTAGTACAAAAATGGCGTCCATTTTGTAACTAGTTACATAAATAGCTATTAAGGCTCCCATTTGCAGGCGTAAATTGGCACTCTTACGCCCGAATTAATTTATTAACTAATTATTCTGACTTAATTTTGACACTGACATCAACAAAAAGAATCGACATGTGGAGTCAGCAAAATGACATTTAGAATTTAGGAAAAATTAATTACAAATTGCTCAATTTAATGACGGTCGCACCCAAAATATTGTTTACAGCTCTGGAGAAAAGCACTTTTACACCCTCAGTTGATTGTTGCTCTTACGTAGCTTGGGCAATAACTTTCAGCCGCAGGCGTGACCATTTTATGATCTTGATATAAAAATAGCCATTTTCGCTCCACTGACAGTAAGTCTTTATATATATAACGTTGTTTTAAGAGAGCTAATATAAATTTTTTACTAAATCTATAATGAATTTATATGAATATTAATAGTATAATAACTGTTAAATTATTCACAAAACTTTTGTAATTATCTCTCCTTTTTTTACTGATGAAAACCCTTTGTATTCCATGCAAAAAACTTTTAATCCAAAAGAACTATTCGTCAAAAAGCGCCCTTTTGGATTAAAAACTTTTTGCATGGAATACAAAGTGTTTTCCTTATGTATGTTTCATTCATGCACACAGACTTTACATTACGTTTAGTTTCCCTTTTTGTAAATATTCGTGGCATTTTCCGAGTCCTTGCAATGCTGGTCTAACTAGCCCAAACTAAGGATCATATATCATTTCTAACCAAAGATATCATAATAGAATCGAAGGTAAGCGAATTTGTTACCAGGATAATATGTTGGATACCAGGGCATGCAGGTAATAAAGGGAAAGCAGACCAACTGACCAATATAGGGAGAATCATAAGAATACCTTACCCTATACAACTTGACAAAATTATATCATCCCCAATTTAAATGCAATCCATTATCTGAACTGGAACAGCTTCCGGCGAAAGAAATTGAGTAGTAAAGGGCAAAGATAAATAGCACTAGTCGATAGTTTTCCTAGAAGACGATGGTTCTTTGAGTCGGAATTTCTTACGATAGTTAGAATACGTGTCAACCACTGCTTATCCCCTCAACATCTACACAAACTGGGTATGAGGAATACGCCGGAGTGTGAGTGTAGGGAGTTGGGTAGCTTACAACATCTTCTATTCGTAAAAATACTGGAAAGAAATGATATGAAATATTGGTGAAAAATAATGTCAAAACTCCAATATCCTTATTTTGCATAACCCTAAATGGGATGTGGGACAAAATTGTAATAAAGTATTTAAGCGATATCAATTTAAAGTTGCAACTCTTAGCTATTAATGTGGATCATTCTTTTTTTAAGTACCATTCTTTTGATCCGAGGCACCATTTCCTTTGTGAGAGACTCTGCAAATGCCTGAGAGCGAGAAAAGTATCAACCTATGTTGTGCTGTTTGTCTAGCTAACCCCCTTTTTATTAATAGTTTGGATAGGAGCCAGCCTCCGGCGTGATTAATTTCGCAATCTCAAAAGGTTATAAAGCTTAGACTGGAAAAATACTGTATGCACTTCTGGCGAAAAGCACTTTTACACCCTGCGCTAATTGTTGCTCTTACACAGCTCGGGCAAGAACTTTCATTCGCGGGCTTAAAAATGGCATTTTACGACTTTTATATAAGAATATCCATTTCCGCATCCTATGTAGTAAATCTCGAATTATATCGTTATTTTAAAT
This sequence comes from Pissodes strobi, assembly GCA_016904865.1. Classification (NCBI taxonomy): domain Eukaryota; kingdom Metazoa; phylum Arthropoda; class Insecta; order Coleoptera; family Curculionidae; genus Pissodes; species Pissodes strobi. Next base: position 115,277 of record MU182530.1, on the reverse strand, counting down.
GAGGTAATATATAATTTAACTAATTCTGTATTGAATTTATATGAATATTAACAGTATAATTAGAATAATTGCTAATATTATCCCCTTTTTGTCAATTCTCATGGTCATTTTCGAGTCCGTGCCCTTCGGGTCACCTGCCACTATCTTCCAAATTTCTGGCAATATTGAAGAGCTGCATAAGGTTTGAAGTCAAATAACAAAGTTGGCAATTATTTTGCATGAGCCCTAGTCCATCATCTCAATTATAAATAATGTTTTGTATGAAAAGGCGTAAAATATAATTTTATGTCATACCAATATATTATTGTGTTTTTATACCTATGGACTCAAATAATTGAATTGAATTCGTATTTTTTTTAAATATTTACATACTGTGAATGCAATAACGAACTAGTATGACATAAAAGTTTGTATGCACCACGGGTATTAATAGATGTGTACGCCCTCTGGCGGCTTATAAACCCTCTGGCCAGAGGCCCTCGGGTTTGTAAGATTGTCGCCCTCAGGGCAAAAACATCTACTTAATACCCATGGTACATAAATAACTATTATGTTCCCTTTTGCAGGCATAAATTGTACTCTTAGGCCCTAGAGCATAAAAATTTGTAACAAGCCCGAATTATTTTATTAACTAGTTATTTTGGGTTAGTTTTGACACTGATACCAAGAAAAAAATGGACATGTAGAGCCAACAAAATGATATTTGGGATTTGAGAAAAATCATTACAAATTGCTAAATAACATGGCGGTTTAATAATTACGGTCGCACAAAAAATACTGTTTACACTTGTGGCGAAAAGCACTTTTACGTCCTCAGCTGATGGTTGTCCTTACACAGCTTGGGCAACAACTTTTAATCGCAGCCTTAAATTTAACATTTTACGACATTGGTATAAAAATAACCAATTCCGCTCCCTGTATAGTAAGTCTCGAATTATGTCGTTGTTTTAAATGAGGTAATATAAAATTTTGCCAATTCTATATTCAATTTATATCTAAATTAGTAGCATAGTTATAACCATTGTTAATATTATTCACAAAATTTGGGTAACTAACGTCCCTTTTTCGTCAATGTTTATGGTCTTTTCCGAGTCCATGCCAGTCAGCTCGTCTACCACTACCTTCCAAATTTCTAAGAATATCGAGGAACTGCATAAGGCTCGAATTGAAATAATAAATTTGACAATTGATTTGTCTGAGTCCGTCATTTCAATTATAAATATTTTTTGTATGACAATTATTTAGTGACTAATTATTTTTACACTATTATCAGAAAAAAAATGGACATATATAGCATTTTACGATCTTGCTACAGAAATAACCATTTCCGCTCCCTATATAGTAAGTCTCGAATCATATCGTTGTTTTAATTGAGGTCATATTAAATTTAACTTATTCTGTATTCGATGATACTATAATTCTTACAATTGCTAATATCATTTATAAAATTTGGGTAACTTCTTCTTCTTCTATTGCCCTATCCTTTTCGGACGTTGGCAATTAACAAGGCTATTCTAATTTTATGCTCGGCATTCCTAAACAGATCCACAGACGACAATCCAAACCACTGGCGAAGGTTGTGCATCCATGAATGCCGTCTTCTTCCTGGTCTCCTCTTACCATTTACCTTGCCCTGCACGATCAGCTGCAGCAGGCGGTATTTATCGTGTCTTATGCATCGATATTCATGTCAATGGTCTTATTATGTGGCCAAAGTACTCGAGCTTCCGCCTCTTCACTGTAAAGATGACTTCCTTCTCTTTCCCCAGTCTCTGTAGAACTTCCGCACTGGTGGTGTGGTCCGTCTAGCGTATTTTCAGAATGCGCCGATACACCCACATCTCGAAGAATTCCGGTTTCTTTAGGCGGCCTCTGTTGTGGTCCAAGCCTCCACCCCGTAGAAGAAAACAGAACAGACATGACACCTTACTATAGCCTTAGTTTTAGTTGTAGAGGAATAGCTTTGGGTAACTAACTTCCCTTTTTTGCCAATTGTTGTGATCTTTTGAGAGTCCGTGCCATTCGGGTCGTCTATCACTACCTTCTAAATTTCTGGCAATATCAATGAACTACATAAAGCTTGTATCCAAATAATTAATTTTAAAATTGTTTTGTATGGGTCCAGTGGCGTATCGAGAGGGGGGGCGCATAAGGGGCAATTCCCCTTCCCCCAGAACAATTCAACTTTTTAATAAATAACACAAAATATAAAAAATAATTTCAGCCTTCCTGACTATAAAAGTGTTGATGTTTATAGAAAGACTGATGAATGTTTATAGATGTTTATTAATGTTTACATATCAAATAAACCGTGTATAAAACCTTGACGTTTACACTAAAATCAAGATTTCCTTCACATTCGCACATCTCTGTGCACACCACTTTTAAAGCGGCACATTTGTAGCATTGGGAGCAATAATTATTATTGGAACATGAGCATCTTACTAAATTTAACACTTCGTCAGGGGCGCGTAGGTCACATATTATAGGTTCAAATGCACCATTAACCAAGTTCCACCTATATTCCGCTGCTAGTGGTGAACATGGTTGGGAAAGTATGTCTCTATACCATCCCATGCACCGATAATGACATCTCGGTATTGCTGCTTTTAGAGCTGCTAGGGTGGGTGGCATATTATCACTGGAACTTTGTTTTTGGCTAAAGATCCATCATCTTCGGTTGGATAACTTACTAATGTTTTTCTTCTGATTGGCGATTTTAATATTCAGTCTTCTCAAGGGTAGCTAACGCCTGAAGTGTAGATGGGAAAGCTGATAAAAACTTCTTCCTAAGGCTAATTTTTTATTTGCCTTTGAATGCACCTGTAACGTCAGCTTCTAACAATGCGTGAAGTCCTGGGAGAACTTCTACCTTTAACTTTCTCAAAGAGTTATAAATTGGTCGTAAATGTATCTAATGATTACTCGATGCGATGCTTACAAAGTTCGTATCTTCTGACAATAAAGGATCACTATCCAACTATCCTAATAACACCGGAGAAAGTTCCGTCAGAAATGCAGAAAAAGACAAGAAAAATTGACATTATTATATAAATTTTAAATCAGTTACACGTTACTACTTCAATTTATTTTTTATTTATTGTTTGACATTTAACAATTTATTTTCTTATGCTTGTTGAGACTTAGAAATCATTTTATTTATTATTTTATTATTATTAACAATTCTATTTTCTGGTTTTATTTTTTTAGGAGTATTTTTTAAAATATTTCCAACCTATTTGAGCTGATTTTTAAATATTTTTTGTATTTAATTTAACTTTGTGTTACATAATTACATATATATCTCCATGAATATATTTTACGTTTTTTCTTTTTTATTCTTTTTTATACATTTAAAAAAATAAGAATGTCTAATTTTACGTATTTATCGCTCATTATTCACACAACCAAAACCGTTTCCTGATTTCGTGCTGGTGCGAAAAAATGTGGTCTTTTGAAACTAGTATTTTAATATACTATTTTGTAAGACAGCGGTAAAAAAAAAGATTTCTATTTGCAGGCTTAAAATGGTACTACTACAACCTAGAGTATAAAAATAAGTAAAAAGCCAACATTATTTTATTAATTAATTATTTTTACTTAATTTTGACTCTGACGCAAGCAAAAACATCAACATATTTAAGATATGGGAAAAGTTCATAACAAATTGGTAAATTTCATGACGGTTTAATCATTAGATACGGTCGCACCAAAATACTGTTTGCGTGTCTGACGGAAAGCACTTTTACGCCCTCAGTTGATAGTATAATTATTGCAACAATTGTTAATATTATTCACAAAATTAGGGTAACTAGCTTCCTTCCTTTTTATTGTAAATGCTTATGGTCTTGTCGGTGTCCATATCATTCTGGTCGTCTGCTTGTACCTTCGTAATTTCTGACAATAATAAGAAACTGCTTTTCTTTATTATGCAAAATTTTGCTGGCAACTTCGTTTTTATTGACTAGGCTTTCTGCCACGTAATTTTCGACAGTAGTTGCGGATTTCGACCCACATGTCGTTTAAGGGCCAAAACGTCAACTCTAGTGTTGGCAAACAAAGTGATTGAGGTTCTTTTAAACGAATAGCCCGCATATATTTCAAGGTGGCCCCAATTTTAAAATTGTGCTGTTTTAGTTGGAATTGTTGAAAATCTGTTTACTGCAAAAGGTTGGTTTAGACATTTTTTTTTCATAGTTTCGCATAAAAAACGAGAATTTCTAGTGATCATCGTAAATCTTATGTCAATGTATTTTTAATAGATTTAAGATGGCATAATATCACCGCATTTCTTTTTATAGTTGTGAACATACGTAAAGTTTTATTTTCGAATCCGGAATCATGTTGATTATGAAATTATTTTTAAATTTATCATTTTCAATTTTCATTTGGAACTTACTGGAACGGCATACACCAGCAAGGTTGTGCATCCATGAATGCCGTCTTCTTCCTTATTACATTATCATTGCCATTTGGTCAATAAATGCCTAGCATCAAGGGCCTAAAAAAACTTGGTATATAACCATTATTTTTTTTTTACCAAAAATGAGCGCAGTTTTAAAAATTTGAAAATGATCTACATTTTCCTCTGTGAAAATGGTCGACTTCAACATTGAATATTCACACCATAGGTTTAATGGAGACTTTAATGCTATGCTATTTTATACCGGTAGTTGGACTTATCTGGAAGTAAAGACTACTGGGCAATATTTTCAGATGCACAGCATTGATTTTGCCGCTGGAAAAAATTGTATATACTATATGAGATGTAAGTATATTATTAACCAGTCACAAACTTTTTGCCAGTCCTCTCTATCGCTCGGTAACTGGTAAATGTTACTTACCTCTCTTATTGAATAAATAACTATTTACCTTAAAAGGTTTTATTTATGGTCCATAGGTATTGCCGGAAAACGTCAACGGCTGATATACAATAATTACCCCTCTACTTAACTATTTCATGTCAGGCAAGAGGTGAGTAATTCAATCGCTGTCAAGATAATCGAATTGTATTTTAGACAACTGTAACCTCATGTGAAGAAATACAAATAAGCATCTAGTCTTCATACCTATGAGAAGCTGTAGATGTCAAATACCTTAAGATGGCTATTATGGTCCTTGAAGAAGAGTATTGTTTTATATAGGTTCATCATCTTGATTTAATTTTGAAAAACGTAGGCTAATTTGTCAAGAAATTTATTTTGCTTGATTGTTTTCTGATTGCGCTTTAGTTTTGGTTAGTTTAGTTCACAATGCATTTTAATATATAATTTGTAAACAATTATCTGTTTTAGATATTTAAATCTAAAAGCTAGCTGCGTTGATATATGTCAGTTCCGAGAGTTTTAAAATTTTCAAAATTTTACCTTATGGTGTTTTATCCAATAAAACCCGTGCTTTTAAAGGTACTACACATTTCACAAAAACTTATTAGCATTATCCCTTTAATGTCAAATATTTGTCTTTCAATGGATAAAGTCACAAAAAATTATTAAATTGTTTTTAGGCGCGAAGCGCGCGCGACATCGCGCTTGTCCGCCACTTGACGATCCTTGTCGTAAGTAATCCTTTCGAGCCGAAACGTGTGAGCGTTTGAAACCTACTGACGCTTCGCGTCGGGACGGCGAGGACGCCTCCGTAGCAGAGCTCGAGGTGCAGCGATGCAGGCAGCCATACGGAAGGAAGCAGAGATAAGAATGGATTATTTGAAGGATTTACTGAAATTCACCATATATTTTAACCAGGCCAAATACGTTATGATCAACAATGCAGATATCATGATAAATCCTTAACATAGTTTTATCATGAAATGTAGGTATATAACGTGTTCGAAACCCGATCAGCATGTATTGCTAATGATATCTCGCTTAGTAGCCTTTATAAAAAAAAAACAGTTTAAAATTACTTTGCAAAATAAAGGAATAGAAATCCATCACGATTTTAAGCTCACAATGATAAATGGTAAAATGTTGGGCATTGTAACCGGTTCTTCTACTCAAACATGTCGAATATTCGCCGTGCTACCGAAAATTAGGAATAATCTTGGAAAAATATATAGCCTTGTACCAGATCCTCCTATGTTTGATTTCGAAATTTCAAGTTTGCATGCAATGATATCTCGCTTAGTGGCCTTTATAAAAAAAAACAGTTTAATTGGAAATGAGTGGTTAATTAATAATACAAGCATATTGAATAATTAACATTTTCTGTTCAATTTATTTTTTTGTTAACGCTAAAACTTTGAATTATCTCGCTTATCATTTTGTCAAATTATTTCATTTTCATCCGTAGGTGTGCATTATGAAGCTGACTTATTATTATTGAAATTCTACACATGCAACAGGTATTTTAAATAAATAAATAAACGCATATCAGGCGCCAGTAAATTCAAAAATTAATATTACATTAGGTCTGTAAATTACTTTCGTGATTAACTTAGAATCAACCTTTTTAATTTATTCGCTCAAAATTATACTCTATGGCAAATTTTGCCAAGAAGAGCCTAGAAATAATTTTTAGAATTCAATTAATTTTTAATTAGCATAAACTGACTTTTATATAAACATTCTACTGAAAATTCAAATATTTCTTTTGTTCTAATATTTCTCCTTTCGGGCAACTACCTGAAAAATCAGAATAATTTATAACGATTATTTTAATTGTTATATAGGCAGATACATACATTTTAATGGACTTCATTTTGCGGACAAAGTACAATTGTAGCCAGTCATTGCATAATTTAAAGGTAGTAACCTCAAGGTATTTAAAATGTTTAAATTAGAAATAATGAAAGAAAATCAAATTAACATACAATTTACAAATTTTATATGCCTAATACAAGTAAACGACTTAAAACACAGAAATCCTTCTGGATCACTAATTGTTTGAATAAACTGAATAAATGTCTTGATAAATGTTTTAAATGGGCCAATAATGAAGTTTTTTACTGATTTCGGTAATATAGGTAGGCATATTAAAATTAAAATGCAGTGAATTTCTCTGACACTTTCCTGGTCTGTATCTGGGGTATCCAGCCCCCATTAAATTAGCCAAACGAGTGCTTTAATCATCATTATAATGAATTTGTATAATATACTTGTATGTATTTCTGGTAAAAAATGTAGAGGGTGTTGTTAAGTTAAGGGGCTAATACTTTAGCAGCGTATTTTACGACAAAAAATAATAGAATTTTTTCGAGTGAAGCACTCTGGAAACGGTTTTTTCTAAATATTTTCGAAACCATCTTTAATAAAATTTTAAAATTAGGTACGCTGTATAAGCTTTTGATGCCATATTAGATCATGAATTTAGAATTTAAAAATTTTAATCATAAGTGTTACATTTGGAGGGGCGGGGGTGGTGGTGGTGGGGAGGGGGGTGGTGTTGTTGAGGTTAAGGATTAAAATAATCCCATTTTATCAACGAGTCGTTTTTTTACTTTTCTCTAAAACTGTGAAATTTCAACGTTTTCGACATATAAAAGGTACCCTTGGTTCATCCTGATAGGACTTACCGTTTTTAGTAAAATTACGTCCGTAAAGAAGATAATCATTAAAATAATAATGTCCTTGAAATTTGTGAATACAAAGCCATAAAATTAAAATTCATATTGGTTTCCTTGAAGTTTCGTTTGAGATTTCTGTGTCAAATATTGTCTGCTACACTTATTGTTGTAAAATTAGACTGAATAATACAAAACTTTTCAAATCAAGGGCTTACCGATATCCATTTCTAATACGGATATTGTAATGGACGTTCCTTTGTTGCGAAACAGGAATATCGCAGACGTTTTCGGAGACTCCCTGGGCGCAAAGTATTTGAGAGAGCTCATAGAAATCTGGTGGAGAATGGTTTCTTTTAAAAAACTTCGTAGGCAAGAACGACCTAGTGGGGATTATGATTTGGAAAATGCACTTCAACAAATAAAACATAATCCCCAAGTCGGACTCAGACCATTGGCTAGAAGCGTCAACATTCCTAAATCGAATGTAATGCATTTTATTGTACCATATTACTATCCACGATACACCACGATACACATATAACGGTATGCTCTTGCGCAGGCAGAACCTCCCACACAGAAACGTGTGACGTCACCTGGGAACGACGCTTTCGATTCTGCTATGTAAGCGTGTATGTTTGAAATACAATATTCGCAGTTTTGGGGAATTTTATGGACATTTTGGATAATAGGTACGTTCCTAATTATACGCGTACGTGTGTTAACTAAAGAATAAAAGCATTTTCATTCCATATTTATATTACTAATTATAATTGATATAATATACATAGTTTTCCTCTAGAAAATAATTTAAATGTATAAGTGGTTATTTAAGTATTATTTCAACATTTAAGAATTAAGTAATTTTAGAATTGCCTCAACGGAGTACCTATATTAAATTACTATTTAATATTGTAAATTTTTATACCTTAAATTGTTTATTTTTTAATTACATCTAGAGGAATAAAAGAACATAAATACCTACTTCTACATTTTTGAGTTTACTTTTTACATTAAGTACCTACATATTATAGTTATTTTCATACATTGGGAAACTTACTGACCGTAGGTATACTGTATACAACTGGATTTTTCTGGTCACTGCCACTTTAAATACCTACCTAAAATACCAAGCAGTGCGCAGTGGTGTATCATGGGGGTGACAATAGTAGCTATACATATATAACTTTCTTTTTTTGAAATTAAAACTTCTTTAAACGCGTTTTGCGTTTTTTCTTTGTGGGGGTTAATATATAAATATAAATATACCACTCAATTAACAAAAAGGGAAGGCCTAAATTAAAAAAAACTATTCTTCATAAAAGTTTCGCTTATGTCTTGACAAGGTAATAGAGGAAATCCAATATTTTTTGCTTGTAAGCTAACAAAGACATCACAATAAAATCTTATACATATCGTAACGGATTTGGTTAAAAAGTAGTTTTTTAAAATATACCACTCAATTAACAAAAAAAAGGCCCAAATGAAAAAAAATATTCTTCATAAAGCTGTTTAGAAACTTAACCTTAATAAAAAAAAGCAACGGGGTTTGAACTCGTGCCGCGCCGCTCCGCCGATAGCCGCCGAATCGAGACCTAACCACCTAGACCACTCGACCACGAGGGCTCTTGGGACAAAACGATTGCATCGCGAAGACATGGTACGATTAGGTGCCGAAATCAATGAACCTTTGTAGCGCTACAGAACTTAACCGATTTCAGCACCCTGGTACCATCATATGTGAGCATGTGTGAATATGCCTCCCGGCGTGCGTTAAGAAGTTTCACTTCAATCACACTTCAATAATACTTGTTGCTTTGTTTTTTTTACTCATTTAAATTTTGGCAAATATTTTTTAACCACATATAGTGTCTGGCTGGACCGTGAACCGTGACTTGATCGTGGTATATCTAAAAAGAACGTTTAAAGAACGGGACTAAGGCAGAGCAGCACTCGAATGTCGTCGAATTAGCGGCAGCGTTTAAATATAACGCCACGGTCACGCCGCGCTGCTATGCCAATTCGCAGTCGCGGTTATCTTTTTATACAGGCCGACAGATTCCTTAGTGTACGAACGGGGTGAACCGTGATTTCTAATAAGTTGTCACGGTGACCAACCGTTCCGAGTGCAGGCGCCGTGATAAATCACGGTACGTGAAATTAGGATCCATCTCTAGCCATAGGATCTCTCTTTAGAGTGTGTGCCATTGCCATAAAAAAATCATGTAAATCGTGGAAATATGTAATAAAAATAATAAATAATTAAGTAAAGCTTTAATAATTAAAGATACTCACCATATTTTATGTTAATTCTATCTTCTCTTCGACAAGCACGAATCCACTGCTTCGCTAAGTGATGTTTTGGAAACAGAAAATATTTAATATCACTCCCTTTGGTGGTCCTATTATTGTTTTTACATGTAGCCCCAGCACAGCTCGGCATAATTATACTATAAGTTTTTATTTTAAATAATCCTATAACATATATAAACACAAAACAATTCTAAAAATTCACTTAATTAAATAAACTATGACAGCGTCAAATTTTCCCAGATGACGTAGATGCGCGGGTGGGTCAAAAACGAGTCTAGAAATCAGCATACCGTTATATGTGTATCGTGTTACTATCCATATTTTTAACGAATATTTATTTTAGCTGGGAAGAATGACTCAATGCTAGCTCTTCACCAGATATTTCCAGAATCGAGCTATAGCGATGGATTTTTGGACATCAAAATTTGTTATCTAAAATTTTGTGTTTAATATCCATAACACTCACTTTTGTAACGATGAAAATTCGAGAGCAGTGCGAAGAATTAATTGTCAATATAGCTTTTCCGTCAATTTGTGGTCGCAAATTAATACCAAATACTTTAAACAGTGAGACATATTTGGACTTTCTTTAAAATCTGTTAGCAGGACTATTGGACGAAGTGCCCTTGAAGTCCAGGTTGGGAATGTATTTTCAACACGACGCCGACGGCCGCCTGTTCATTTTGGACGGCTTCTTCGTCACTAGTTGGATGAGAATTATCCTGAAAGGTGGATAGGCAAAAGTGGACCAGTATACTGACCAGCGAGATGAGGATCTGCTTAAACGAATTACTCAAACTGGAAATGAAATAAGAAAAAGTCGTTTCCAGATTCTTCGGGCATCTCACAACATGCGCTGTAGAGCTAGAGTTTGTGTCAGAATGGAGGTCTATTTAAACACCTTCTCAGGGAGTAGTTTTTGATTTATAAAACCATTTTTATTCAATAATTTTTGCGTCAATAAATTGACATATTGACTTCAGTTTATTTAGTTTCGTAAGAGAGGTGAGAGCTGATTTAATTATATTAATCAAAATATTTTCTAATTTATATGAAATAGGGCCCCAAAAAGGTAAACTAGGTTCTTTCCGAGGGATCGATTTCTTTCTGAGGGACAGAAATCCTTCTGTGAGGTGGAATTTCACGCTGACCTAGCTAATTCCGCAGTCAGTTAGCCGTACCAAGGTCTTTTTGTCTAGGTGACGCAACCACATGTGACCCAATTCCAGGGAGCAACAGTGTCTATAACTCGACCGGGTTAACGAACGAAAAAGTATTCCTGAGTTTATCAATAATAGGTTTCAAGTTATACTGGGAAAACCAAGCTTCCACTTATTCCTATCCTCATATATTCCTGAAATATAGCCTGACTTACCAAAGATGTATCATTCTGCATAGCAGAAAACAAATAAGAGATTAGATTATTAATATAAGCTATGATGAGAAGAAGCCGCAAGCTAGAGCTTAAGTCATTTCATTCCGCAAAATAAATAAATGACACATCTCCATCGGGAAAAATACATCGTGCTCTGGGCTCCATTAAGCAAAGTGGAGTCATCTTACTGCATATCGTGATAGGTTGACACGCCAACAGCCTGAAAAGTTGGAAAGTTTCACGAAAATTCAACTATGAGGAATGTAATATTTAATAATTAATTTTTTAAAATATTGGTTTAAGCTATTTTAATGATTACTTCAAACGTTTCTTAAACATGAAAACTATGGAATAGGGCGATAATTTCCAAGTCAATTTGGGTTAGTTTGTTAAGATAGTATCAATTAAAACTCACGGTGTCATTTAGAACCATAATGTTATCCCCAATTTGTAGTAAAAGGACAATTCAGGTAGAATATTAAGTATGATTGCCCGTGAGATCTATATTATAATCCCCTGGAACGAAACATCTGTCAGAAGTTTCGTTTAAATGCTGCTTGCAAAAGAATTTTGAATTTCTCATATGGTGTCGATATCAGGTTGACGTTGTATATACTGACTTTACGAACGCGTTTGATACAATTTCGCATTGAATTATGCTGGAGAGGCTTGGTCATGAGTTTAACTTTAGTGATTCTGTTGTGAAATCTTTTGAGTCATATTTGAATAACCGGACACAATATAAGGGGTCACTACTCGGAACCGTTTATAGCAACATCGGGTATTCTACAGAAATCAAACCTTGGACCTGTTCTACTTTTGATTTCTGTCAATAGCATTGTCAATTGTCAATAGCATTGTCAATTGTCAATAGCATTGTTTATGTCATTCAGCATTTTGCACACGATTTTAACATTTCCAGTCGGAAGGACACCTTGTTGCTTCAGAATGATCTGAATGGTTTGTATGACTGGTCGGTTAAAAATCGTCCTTTCAAATATTGGGGAATGCAGTGTTGTCACATACACGAAAAAGTATGATCCTATTATGATTGACTATAGTATTAATGGGTCTGTGTTGTCAAGATTAAGTTAATTTATAGATTTCGGAGTATTGTTTGATAATCAATTGACTTTTAATAAACATGTTTCAGATGTTGCTAGTAGAGCAGTTAAGCTGTACGGTTTTGTGTGCGAAACACTAGAGAATTTAGAGATTTTACGCTACAGGCAATAACACGAGTTTTTATTGTCAATAAATAACATTCAGATTAACTCACCCTTGTTCCTAATACGAATATACAGGGATAGCCAAAGGTCTGGAACAAAATTCATATCTTTTGAGCAAGCAATGTTTTCAAAGCACGCTGAAACACGGTAACTAATTTTTAATTTTTCATGTTTTTCGGTTGAATAAAAAAAATCCCAACCCCCTAACTCCCAGTTACATCAACTTTTTTTTTCAAATGGAAAACTATGTCTTGCGGAGGCTCGTTGAAAAGCTCATAAAAATGGAATCCAGCCATACCAAGTAAACAAGTTTTATATTTGCAATAACCAGGATTTTAGGGCCTTATAAAATAACTACTCTAGTGAGGGACAATTGGGAAAAATTAATAACTGATAAAGAATTTGAACCATTATTATTGTTGCTAGAGCAAAAAATAAGATATTTGTGTGTTTTTTTTCATCTGCCAGGCTGTTCAGGCTAATTGTTTACATTAGTTGTAAATAATATTATAATATATTTTCACGACTTGTTGCTTGTGACGCCACGCCTTCCTTAGCGTGCAGGAGAGTAGCCCAGATTTTTGAACGCACTAGGTCAAATTGGGGAGAGATGACAAAGGAGACACATTGTGTAGTATAAGGTACCCGGGTCGATTCAACATAGTTGAATCAGATAAGTAAAATTGTGGTTTGCCTTTATTTTGCCAATGATCGTCAAATTAGATTAAAAAGAAATGGATTAAAAAGAGGACCAATACCTACGTTGTGTTATTATTATATCTTGCACAATTTTACTCACTCATTATGCGCTTCAACGGAACACATTTAGGGAAATTTGAGGGAAAGGTGCGCCATGTAAATTAAACCACAGATTCCTAATACGCCTAATTTATTAAAGAAAAACGTGCCGGACTCAGCCTGGAATTCACGAGGGGAAAGAGTACGGCAGAGAAACCCTCGATCTAAATTCCTAAACCGAATTATGCTGTATAATCTATTAGTATTTTAATTAATTCAATTACTGTCTCCCGTACCACAATTCGCAGTTCCACACTTGCAACAATACATTTAAAACTGAAGAGGTTTTTGTTAGTTAACCAGACGCCGCTGGTAGGTACTGAGGTCCTGGATTACGGAGGCTACCCAGCTATTTAGTTGCAAATATGGGACAATACCATAGTATAGTTTTAAACTTATCTCTAGAATGATCATTATATTAATAACTAGGATATTCTCCCGTCAGGGTAGGAAATGGTTAGTATAGATTCATCAAGGCCCTTGTGTACTCTCTCACTCATTCTAATATTAAAACCCTAGCACGAAAAGACAGCAAATAATACATTTTATGTTTTCACTTAAAGCAGTGTTGATCACAGCATAACACGATTTCATTAAATATATACACAGGTTATGTAATCAAATATGAATTATCCATGAAAATAGAAGAAATATTTATGCAAATTATGTTTATAACAATATCCAAATATATACACATGTTATGCCATCAAATATTAATTATCAATGAGATCAGTAGGAATATTTATGGAAATTATGTTAATAACAATATGAAAATGTATACACATATTAGGCCATCAAATATTAATTATCAATGAGATCAGTAGAAATATTTATGCAAATAATGTTAATAACAATATCAAAATATATACACATGTTATGCCATCAAATATTAATTGTCAATGAGATCAGTAGAAATATTTATGCAAATAATGTTAATAACAATATCAAAATATATACACATGTTATGCCATCAAATATTAATTATCAATGAGATTACAAGAAATATCTATGCAAATTATGTCAATAACAATATGAAAATGTATACACATGTTAGGCTATCAAATATTAATTATCAATGAGATTAGTAGAAATATTTATGCAAATTATTTTAATAACAATATGAAAATGTATACACATGTTCGGCCATCAAATATTAATTATCAATGAGATTAGAAGAAATATTTATGTAAATTATGTTAATAAAAATATGAAAATGTATACACATGTTAGGCCATCAAACATTATTTATCAATGAGATTAGTACAAATATTTATGCAAATTACGTTAATAACAATATGAAAATGTATACACATGTTAGTCCATCAAATACTATTTTTATCAATGAGATTAGTACAAATATTCATGCAAATTACGTTAATAACAATATGAAAATGTATTACACATGTTAGTCCATCAAATATTATTTATCAATGAGATTAGAAGAAATATTTATGCAAATTATGTTAATAACAATATGAAAATGTATACACATATTAGTCCATCAAATATTACTTATCAATGAGATTAGTAGAAATATTTATGCAAATTATGTTAATAATAATATGAAAATGTATACACATGTTATACCATCAAATACTAATTATCAATGAGATTAGAAGAAATATTTATGTAAATTATGTTAATAACAATATGGAAATGTATACACATGATAGGCTATCAAATATTAATTATCAATGAGAATAGAAGAAATATTTATGCAAATTATGTTAATAACAATATGGAAATGTATACACATGTTAGGCCATCAAATATTAATTATCAATGAGATTAGTAGAAATATTTATGCAAATTATGTCAATAAAAATATGAAAATGTATACACATGTTAGGCCATCAAATATTAATTATCAATGAGATTAGAAGAAATATTTATGTAAATTATGTTGCTAACAATATGAAAATATATACACAAGTTTTACCATCAAATATGAATTATTCATGAAAATAAAGAAATATGTATGCAAACAATGTTAATAACAATATCAAAATAGATACACATGTTAATACCATCAATTATGAATTATCAATGAGTATAAAATATATAATGGTACAAATTATGTTAATAACAATATTATAAGTTTCATTTTACCGACTTGTAATGACATAATATTGCAACACAGAAGCAAAACAATTCACCAAAATAAACCGTACACCCCGCTGGTTTCTGACTCTCTATCTTTCGTTCTCCAGCAATACCTTTCGGATCTCCTCCAAAAAACCTCGCAAAAACTCGACTTCAATTTATGACTTGTTTTTATCTTTTACACGTATAAGGGGTGTCTCAAAATATACACATATATAGGGTGTCTCAAAAATTAATGTATCAGGTCCAATGAAATAGTATTTTAAAGATGTGGGTTATCTCAATTGATAAAAACAATAACAAGTTTATTTACAAACAAACTTAACAACGGTTAGACTGTATATTAATAAATGCGTGTTTATGTTTATAGATGAGTTAAGAGTTTACACTATTCCCAATTAATATTAAATGCATGTTTTCTCGAGGGAGGCTTAGTTCAAAGTTTTTCTAGTCCCTTGGTCACTGTTTTATTAATAAAGTTTATGTGAGCTGAGTTGTCTTTTATTTATGTATTCGTTTTGATATTTATATAGTAAGTCTTTTAGAGGTTCTAATTCAAGTTTGTCACAGATTTCTATAGCACCTGCACTACTTTAAAAAATCCCCAAAAATCCCTTTACTGGAAATTTTGATACTTCACTCGTAGATTCGGCTCTCACTACTTTTAGAATCTCCCAGGTGTCGTGTACCTGTGCACACGTACATCCAGGTTAGGTAAGGACCTGATTATCCTGGACCTATGTCCAGGAGTTCACAGATATTCAGGTTGTGGGATAGAAGTGGACGCCCCTGTGTGCTTCCCCCAACCAATTGAGCGGTATGGAGAGAGACCCAAAAGCCTGATGAATTTGGCGTTAGCAAAATGCTGATGGCTGCAACGTTAAAGAATAAAATCGCTCCCGTCGAACGCTCTAGTTGTTTATAATTATTAACTGTGAATGTTTATATAACATTCGTCAAGTTCAAGTTCAAACTTAGAACTTAATTAGTATGTTTATGCTTTTTAGTAGTTCACAATATTGTAATATAATATTAGTATCGTGTCAAGAACCAAAATTTTGAAATCGCAATGATATTGTCGGAAAGGCAGCGTATAGAAATTTTCATACTACTTGAATGTGGAGACAAAATAAGAAGTCAACTTGAATTGTGTGATTTTTTTAATGCAAAATATCCTGAAAACCAAGTTCCATGAGGGATAGTTTTATTTTATTTTATATATTTTATTTTATATATCAACGGGCTTGGCCCAATATTACAAAAAGTAGTAATAATAATTGAATAATATTAAACTAACCTAACCTACATAATATAATCAAGCATAAAATATACCTACATAAAAATACAATATTAACAACATTATAACTTTCAATACAACAAATTCAGGAAAAAAAAACAATACTTATAGTTTACAAAAAGGAACAATTACCATCACACTCCATTATACCTTACAGATTTAGATTTAGACAGCACTATCAATTAATAAGATTTAATTTCTTAATGAACCTTGTGCGCCCCTCAAAGCAGTCAACCATATGAGAATACTGATTAGCCAGCCTGACAGTCCTTGCTAGAAAGGAATTATGCCCATAGTTTGTGCGATGTGTTTGGCTGTGAAATGAACTAACCTGCCTAGTTGACCAAGGTGGAACATAAAGCACTATTTTATTAAGAAGTGTTGGGCAGAAGCTCCGAGAGTGAAGAATGCTGTGAAATACTCTCAGATCCTTATATCTACGACGAGTCTCAAGACTTCTCAAATTCAACGAGACTTCCACTTGCTGATAGTCAAACTCATCTTGATAATTTATAGGTACTCCATTTTGCTTAAAGGCAATATATCTTAAAAATTTATGTTGTACATTTTCAATTTTATGAAGATGGTTATTATAGTATGGAGACCAGACACAGGAACTGAATTCTAGATAATAAAGCAAACGAATGGATGAAATATTCTGAAAGTCCCTTGAGCACCTCTTAATAAATCCAAGCATCTGAAGAGATTTGGTGACCGCCCCTGAAATGTGTGGAATGAAGCTTAAAGGGCCATCCACTGTCACTCCTAAATCTTTAATATGAGACACAGACTTCAGCATGTTATTACCAACAAAATAGGAGTGATTTAAGGGATCCCTGTTTCTTTTAAAGGACATTGAGGAGCGCTTTCGAGCGTTCAGATCCATGTCATTTCTAGTACACCAAACAATGAGCCTATCCAAATCTGATTGGAGTTTGAGACAGTCCTCTATAGATGAGACTTTGAGGACGAATTTTAAATCATCTGCAAATAGAAGAAAATAAGTATACTGAAAGCATGTTGATACGTCATTAATATAGAGGTTAAACAACAAAGGTCCTCAGTGGGAACCCTGCGGGACACCAGACAGTACCTGAATCTCCCGAGATTCAAAGCCTAGAACTCTAACAAGCTGCGTTCGACCCACCAGGTAAGCTTCAAGCCACCTTAACAGGGGACCCACAATTCCCGATTTTTCCAACTTATGGATCAAAAGCCTGTGATCAACCCTGTCGAAGACCTTGGAGAAGTCGGTATACAAAGAATGCACTTGATATCCCCCCTCCAAGGACTCAGATAGAAAATCAGAAAAGGACAGAATATTCAGTTCTGTAGAACGTCCCGCAATGAAACCAAATTGTTCATCCAATAATTGACCACGAAGAAAAGAAGTAATGACAACACAAACAAACTTCTCAAACAATTTAGGAATTGTACTAAGAATTCTGATGGGCCTGTAGTTGTGAAACCGCGAGCTGTCTCCAGCTTTAGGAATAGGTGTGATAAAACTTGACTTCCAGTAGCTTGGAAAAATACCAGAAGTCAAAGACAAGTTGAAAATAATAAATAGAGGTCTCGCTAATAAAAAAACCACATTGCCTCAGGAAAACTGGTGATAAACCATCAGGCCCAGGACCCTTGCCTACATCCAGTCTGGACAGCTCGGTATAAATCTCTGAAATTGATATTTTAACACTAGATAGTTGAAAATGGTTAAAAGTCAGATCATGAGGAACAATGCACTGCTGGTCAGTGTACATTTCCGAAAAATATTCCGCAAACAAGTTCACAATGCCCTCACCTGAAGAGCAGGTAATACCATTGTAAGAAATCACACTGGGAATTGCAGAACTGCCCTTCCTGGAGCGCACAAACTTCCAAAAGTTTTGCAAGTTGCTATTTAGGGAAAGCTCTGTAACATAAATATAATCATTATAGCACTGTCTCTTTAAAGATTTACATCTTGCCCTAATATTACAAAAATTAACATAATCAGAGTACATTTTTGTGTTCATATATTGCTTACGCAATTTCTTCTTTTCAATAATCATAGTTTTAAGATCTGCTGAAAACCAAATGGGAAATTCTTTTGTAGAATATCTTTTCAAAGGGACAAAATGATCATCTTTTCAAAGGGACAAAATGATCAATGCACAAATACATTATTTCATAAAAAATATTAATCATTTCATCAACAGATTTATTTAAGAATAAAAAGTCCCAGTTAAAGCTTAAAAGAAAAGTTGAAACCAAATTAGAATCTACTGAACTAAAGTCTCTATAAAAACCCTTCCTAATAATCTCACCACTCCCCTGCCAATACCCTGCAAGTTTAAGAGATAAGGGTGTGTCAGGTGTCACAATAGCTGCCTCAGCTAAAAAGGTGTCCAGATTCTGGTCCTCACTGAAGATCAGTAGAATTGGTTTCATTTCTAATAGTATTGACCTGGTATAAATTGTGAAAAGAGGACATAATTGAAATAGCTTCTACGGCTTCCACTTCATTGGGTGATGCAGGTTGTACGGCAACAGCAACAGAACTGGGTCCTTCAACAGACCAGGTAGCATGAGGCAAGTTAAAATCACAAACAATGCAAAGCTTGCAGTGAGGAAGATCATCACATAGCCTGTCCAGAGATTCACTAAATGCTACATAACACTCTAAAGCTGCCCTGGGAGGAAAATATCCAGTGCCCACAATAACTTGTTGCTCCCCCGAGCCAACCAAGACAAACAGGTGTTCCACATGAGGGTTGGACTTAAGCAAGGAACTCCTGATAATTTTATGGACACCTATACGTACGACACCACCCCTGGAGTAAACACTAGTCTCAACAGATCTGTCTTTTCTATACACATTGTAATCATATGAATGAAACTCGTTGTCAGAGAAGTTGGTGGTTAACCAAGTCTCATTCAATACAATTATACCATATTGGGAATAAGAAGCATTTATCAAAAGAGAGTCCAATTTGGTTCTAAGGCCCCTAACATTTTGAAAATAAACTAGAAAGTCGTTAACAAATCCCGCTAGATTTTTGGCACAAACCTGGGTACACCATTAACATATTTAATAACAAAATTTGGTTCCCCATTTTGTTGTCGAGCCTTTAATTCATTTTTAAATTGTTTAAGGTTTGGCGCTGCTGAGTGGTTAAATCATTGTCTATAAAGACCTTCTGAGACCGATCAAGATTTCTTCTGCTTCTCAAAACTTTTCGAACATCTTCTGCATTGTGTAGAGTGATCCTAATTGATCTAAAACCATTTTTATTTCTCTTACCTATACGAGTGACACCTTTTACCTGGATCTCAGAGCTTACTAAATTTGAAATGAGAGATGTGACAGTCCTTTGATCTTCTTGTTCTCCTTTTTCAGGAAAATTAATAATCATGAAATTGCATGATCTTTTTTGTCGTTCCGTCATTTCATTTAGCACATCATTACTAGGGGTTAACTGATGAGAAATTCTAGGTTGAGTTGTTTGATTTCCTGTACCATCCTTGAGCAAATTAAGGTCCGTTTTGATATGATCAAGTGCCAAATCAAAATTAAGCCTCATCCCCTTCAGGTTATCACTGAGTTCCCTAAACTCATTAACAAGTTCAAGTACTACATGGATTTTGGTTTTCACTTCAGCAACCTTATTTTCCAAAGCAGAAACACGAGTAGAAAGGCTAAAGACTTCTTTAAGCTTAGGTGTACATTCCTTACACATATATGGCATTACCCGATTAGATAGTGTCAAGGTTCTAATTTCGGTTGAAGTAACTTCAGAGCATTTTTTGCACATAACATTTTTGCAATAGTCACATGGGAATCCAAATATATCTTGAGAGTTTTTTGGTTCCTTAAAGACACAACTTGTTTTGCACCTGAAACATGTACCAGACATTTTGAGGTTAAAATAAACACACTATTTACGATTCAGGAAAATCAGGAGATTCACTCAAAAACTAATTCTACTTAATTAGATAAATAATCTTACTATGAGTCCATTTGAGCAGCATTAGCATTCAATTTGCTGAAAATACATACAAAAATCTAATTTTATGGGGAGCAAAAAGTAAACAAACAACATTACATTAACCTTAAACCACGATTAGAGTTAGTAAAATATTTCACAAATTTGAGTAATACGGTACAGTACGTGATTTGCCCAAATCTAGTCGGACAGTTGCTTTGAATGACGATAGCATTAGAAATTGCTGAAAATCCGCATACTCCAACGGTTTCATTGGCTCGTAGTCAGGATATTCTTCGAACGACAATTCGAAGCCTTTAAAAAAAGAGAGAAATATCATCCTATAAGGTATGCGTTGTTCAAGAGCTGTTGGAAAACGATTATGATGGGCAAATAATCAAATTAATCTTTTTCAACTCCATAAGAGCCAAAATATAAAACAAACATTATTTGAAAATTGTAAGTATACGTAGATACTGTTTCATTTATATAAGACAGTTTTACGCTACTTTACAGAAATGAAAGCCTCAGTCTGCTTTTAACATCCAGTTAAGGCTGTTACGCTTTAAGTGATTAAATTAAACGGGAATATCTGGATCAGGCTAAAGCTAAATAAATCTACGTTTCATAAATACAGAAATATTCACTATTACCACCGCAGCGTTCCGAAATTCAGAACTTTAGCGACTATTTGTAACATAATATACTAGACGTAAAATATACTTTTTGCTAGGCATTCGCATTGCCTCAAAACAGATTAGAATAAAAGCATTAGCGAGATTCTCTTTGATCTAACCAGTAGAAAGACAAAACCGATGCACATTAGAGAAATTTCAGGCCATTGTTGTTCGTACAGCAGTGAGCTTATAGGATGATGGTCAACCACTAAAATGTAGAAAATTATGTTTTTGAACGGATGTGTAATCCGAATGAAACAAATTATAAATAAAAGCAAATTACGAAACGTTCTATTAGCTAATAATTCGCAATTAAATACCGCCGTTTAATAACCTTCAATAATCAAGATTCCTTTCAGTCTCCTCAAGCCAAAAATTTTAAACTGAAAACCAGGAAACAAAGTAACATTTTATAATGAAAAAGTTTGAAATGTTATAATGAAGTCATACATTGAAAACCATTAATCCGGTATTGATGATTTTGTTTCATTACAAAAATTGCCACCTATTTTTTAATGTCGATTGTCGGCTAAAATATAGCTTGGGTCTTTTCATCAGCCTTTACCAAATGGCTTTTGATGTGAACTTATTATAGATACTCGATAATTGGTACGCTACTAGATAGAGAGGTCTATGTACCTGTACGTGAATGCGCGATAATATGTGACATTTAAAAACTCTGTTTGCATCATATTGGTTGAAATTTTTCCAGATTTACTTGCTCTGTTACAGAGTTGTTCCGCTTTATTTGGGACGAGATGGAACCCTTAGTTTTTCGTAAGTATCCTCCTAAATCTACAATTTGTCGCATAGTAGTAATCTAACATAAGTGCCAGGGCTTTCTACTAGCAATGTTTAATTAATTTTCGATGCATTCCTTAAAATGAGTTATTCCTGTTTTATACATATTTGAGCAGATGGATTATTCGCATTTAGATTGATAGATAACATAACAGCCAAAGGCTAAATTCTTATAGCATAGTAAATACAAAATATTTTTCTAAAAATTTTAATAGATCTTAGGGAAATACGTAAAAAGTGTACAGAGAGTAATGTGGTTTAGGTTAATTGTGTTTAGTTTGGCTTAACTTTGTTTAATTTTTTTTTCTTTTCTTGAAAAGTTGGCTAACCGAATCTAACCCAAATTAACAATATTACAGATACAATAAAACCTACTTTGCTTTTTATTACCTACCTTTCATATATCATATTTAATATCGTTATATATTATTTTGGTTAAGAATTTACCGTTAAACGACTGTAGGTCGTTTGCTTTCCGTATCGTATGTTTTATCGTTATATATCATTTGGATTAATGAATTAACGTTAAAAGACTGTAGATCGTTTGCTGTTTATATTGTTTATATTATTGTTATGTTCTCTCCTTCGTTTACTGATATTGCCGTTTTGCTTATCTAACTGACCTTTTAAATAGCTTAGGTTATCTATTATTGTATATCATACCTACTTTCATTGTAGCTTGTCGTAATTGAGTTATTGAAATTATCGTTGGATGACTTTGAGTCATTTATTATCTTTGTCGGTTTTTTAATTTTGTCTTTCCTTATCACCGATATGGTATTACCATAAATAGTAAAGATCTCGATAATGCTCTCGTGATTATCTGAATTACTTGTGAATGATGCCGAACATACACATTGGCCAATATATTTGCCGAAACATTTGTCGAAACATTTGGCGAATCATTTGTGTACAATTATGGCAGCCACACAATGGACGTATCGCCAAAATGTTTATGGACTAACCCAAAGGTTTGCTCGAATCCCTTTGACATGTCGAGATTTACCGACAGCGTAGCGAACACCGGCAAACTTTGCCAAGCCGCGGCCAACCCCGACAAATAGACCTCACACATATTCGTGCTGGCCGAGGTTTGCCAAACTTGGCCAAATGTGTATGCTCGGCATTACACTTACCGACCTGAACAATAAGTTTTTACTGTCAGCTGTACGCCTTATAGAAGTGAACGGGTTTTATTTAGCTGCAATTTGCTACTTTAACTTTTCGCCTTAAAACCGGAATCGAACTGAGCTCAATTCGTTTTAATCATACGTACTTCGGCTAGGCATATATATTCTGACTTTATAGAGCAATTCATTGATTTAATAGGTCTCTATTATTTGCTTATTGATATTATCGCTTCCATGAGATACATTTAGATTAGTTTTGTTTAATAATCAATTCGCTTTGAGCTATAGGTACTTACCGTTATTAGCCATTCAATATCTTGAATCAGTTAAATAATTTATCTTCTTATTTTTAGTCGGTTTACACTTTTGGAAATGATGACTTAGGGTGTTTTGATATCTTTAAACTTGACCAGTATGATAACTATACCTTTGGCATGACTATTTTTATCAGTTGCTTACTTAATATCTTAAAATGATAACATTTTACTTTTTCTTAAAGGCCAAATCCTGGGAACATCTGCCGTGAAAGTACCTGTAAAACAGCCTCTGGGAGGCTGATTTTGCGATTTTAGCAACGTGGTCATGCCAGGACATATTGATGTTGACCGAGACACCTAGTAGTCTGATTAGCGAGAATGAGGAAATGGTCGATCCTGCCATAATGATATCAGGGCCCGCCGTATTGGCCCTCTTGGTAAACGTGCTTGCTTGGGTCTTTGCTGCATTGAACTAAACCAAATTTCTGTCGCCCCAAGCCTGAACTTTCTCTAGGTCTTGATTAATTGCTGTAATCTGCTCCTTTCTGCGGTGATAAGTCTCAGTCGCTGGTAAAGGTATTTCTGATCTAAATTGGGAGACAAGGGTACTGTCATCTGCAAAACTGTAAACAGGATTATTGGTTTCGGTCAGTAGGTCATTAATATATAGATGAGGAACAGAGTTGGTGAAAGTATTGCGCCCTGAAACACGCCCGCGTTAATGGTGAATGTGTCTGAGATGTGTCCATCGACTGCAACGTGCAGAGATCGGTTCTTAAGGAAACTGACAAGCCCGCTGCAGAGAACAGCTGGCAGTTCGAAGGACGGCACTTTGTTGAGCAATCCGTTATGCCAAACTCTGTCGAATCCATCATAATCGCTATGGACTCTCCGTAGTTCTCAATTACCCTACTCCATATATGAGTGACATAGGCTAATATATCTCCTGTCGATCTCCCTTTGCAAAGCCGTATTGATTATCGCTGATTATTCTGTTGTTCTCGAGGTACTTGTTCCATAGTTCTATGACTTTGGCGCTTATGGGAAGCAAGGCAACTGGGCGATAGTTTGAGGGCGTGGTTTTTTGTTTTTTTTTTTTGGAACAGGTTGCACTCGAGCTACTTTCCAAGAAGATTGGTAAATCCCTTTTCGGTAAAACAGGGAAAAGAGGCTGGAAAAACAGGTGTTAGTTCGTTGGCGCAGTTCTTTAACATGATGGCAGGTATTTCGTCCGGTCCTGATGCCTTTTGCGTATCTAGCTCTTTAAGGATTTGACGAATATCACGGTGATGAAACTTGACTTCTGCCATGGTAGTGTTGATGTTCGATATGGTGGGGAAACCCTTGCCTTGGGGGACTTCTAACGTACTATGTGCGATGAAGACGTTTTGGCGAGCATGTTTGCTTTTTCCTTGGCTGTAATCACCGCCGTGATGCCACGTTCGTCTGTCAAAGGTTGGAGAGACGTTTTTGTAAAGTTTTTATTTACTGCCATTGCTTCCGACCAGAAATACCTGGAGACGCTGGGGCATTGCAAAAGTTTATTCCTGATCCTTTGAGTGTGTTTGTTCTTAGTTCCGTCGATCACACGTTTGCAATCGTTTCTCGCTTCGACAAAATAATTGCGATTTTCAGCGGTCTGATTTTGCTGCCAGTGCTTGTAGGCTTGCTGTTTCCTATCTACAGCTCTTTCGCATCTTCTATCTAACCAGGGCCTTCCTTTTGACGGTAACTTGGAATTTGGGATGTATGCTTCCATTCCTGAGGAGATTACTTGCGTAATCTCTTCGCAGCAGACTGACGGGTCATCAGTGCCAAAGCAGGTCCCCTTTTCCTTTTGCGAGGTACTAAAAAACAGGAAATTGCCCAAATCATATGGCTAGCCCCCACAACGAGGTGAGAAGAAAAATTGCTGGACTTTCACTGTTATTAGTGGGAGAATATTGCTTATGTACTTCTTTTTAGACCGCGAAACGATAAACGAAGAGTATTAATGCTAAAATTATATCCAAAGTATTATTAGATCCGGTGAGCTTTACACGACAAGAATTCAAGTTTGCGTTTTCACCGATGCCGGCATTTCATGAAACATAACGTGAATAAAATGTAAAAGGAAAATATAATTAGCGGCATATCGGACATGGTAAGTCTGGTGTGAAATAATTCAACACTTGTGAGCTCACAAAAATGACAGCCGCGCAAACCGCAGCCCGTAAAATTAATGCAAATATTAGCGCCGCTTAAATATATTGCTCTGTATCCAAATTTATTTTTAAATACACCATTTCCGGGTCAGCTACGTAAACTTTCAATTCGCTTTACATATTCATCAACATGGCCAATTAATACATTCAAAAGATTCACAGGGACTGATTAGAGTAAAAAGTAGGTTTTAGACGAACATTGTTAATTTGGTTTATATCAAGGCTTGGGAATTTCAATCTGCTTGTTAGGGAGAAAACAAATTTTCTCTTATTCACTCCACTTTTCCTGTATTCCCGCAGTAAACTTAGAAACATCAGAAATCCCTGGTTATATTTACCAAATGTTTTATATTTAGTGCATGTGAGTCAAAAAGAAAACGCTATCAAATTACAAACAAATTTTATCGTTATTTGAAATTTATCTTTGTAGTCTATTTTTATCAAAACTGGTGAATGATCTAGGATTAATATTGTAGCTACTAAAATTGCTGAGGCTATTATTTTCATATATGTGGACTACTATCTCTGCTTATGTCGACGAAGATTACTCATCCAAATCATAAGGATATTCTTTAGGAGTGCCACTCGGAAAATATCTGGTGGTATACGTTGAACCTATGTACATTATTTGTCGCTTAGCCACAATAGTTATTTTATCTTAAATTTTCTACTCAATGAATAGCAAACCTTAACGATCTTGACTAACATAGAATTTTTCTTTTCCTGTTATAGCGTAGCATATGTTCGTTTAGATGTGATATATTGTTCATTATCTCTGTATTAATGTTGTTGCTTCTGAGGAGAAGTGATTACATGATACATCACAATCTGACATGTCAAAAGCAAACCAATGCAAGGCCTTATGACTTACATCTTTATGCGACAGTGTTACAATATCTATTAAGATAAATAATGCAAAAGTTCTGTATTGATATGGATTGTTTTACACACCTTATAGAAGAGCTTTTTTTTACAGTGAAACATTATCTGTAATTCTCTTTAAATCAATAGAGTCGTTTGTCAGCTAAATAGCACATTAATTTTAAGCCTGTGCTATGTGCTCGAATTTTAAATGGTTTTAATACGAGCAGTAGACGAAATATTTTAGTTGGTTTAGATTTCGTGCTCAATGGCAAATCAAGTTTAAAAGGAATAATTTTGTAACATTACGATTTGGCCAGTGTCAAACCTTTTTAAATTTCATTTTATACGCCGCCTTTAGCAAAAAAATGCTGTATTTTGCGGTAAGAATTATTGAAAAGAGGTCAATACTCATCGGTTAATTAATTCTAAATTGATTCGATTTGCTGTCAATAAGCTTAAAATTGCCGTATTCCTTAATGTAAATTAACTCTATTTTAATATAGGTTAACGATATATATGTATTAGCTTTTATAACACTTTGTGACTATATTTATTTTAGTTGATAAGCGAAGCACAGATCGCACAGGGTTGATCCCATCACTAAAATAGGATATTATGGTTATTCGGATAGCTTTGCTTAATTTATATTACATTACCGTAGACCGGCCAGCAAACCGGTTTATATTTTTAAGAATTCTGTTAATAAAACCTGCTTTTACGCTTCATTAGATTCGTCAAATTCATATTTTATTTTCGGTTTAAATATTTCATGACCTGTTGGTACCGCTGCGCGCTGCTTGTCTCGGAATCTCATATTTATCTTTCGACGCGACCGGTTGTAACTTTTGTAATATTCTGTTGGCAATATTGGGTAGTAGGAATGGGCTTTTTCCCATGGTTGCTGCTGTCGATTTCGATTTTTAAAATTTTATCACTTCGTTTGGGAACATCTTCTAGTATTTCTTGAAAAATTTAATTTCAGCGCATCAATTGTGGCTCCCGCCGTCGTTTTACCATCATAATAAACGAGAATTAAGTCGTTTATTACCTTAGAATTATTCCTTGTATCGAATCAGTTAGCATTTTTCAGCTCCTCCCTACTTGCTGTTCTGACATAGTTCTTTAATCTCGTGGAAGGAGAAATGCAAATTAACTGAAACGAAAAGAGAGTCCTAGGTATACCCTTCGGTGAGAAGAGAAACTTTCTGCTTGCGTGCAGTCATAGAGACTCAACATTTAGTATTGTGATTTAATTCAACCCTTTCTTTGAGGATATATTGTGTTGATTTCTGTTTGTGTTTTGACACGACCGATTGATCGGGATTTAACTTCTGCACTAGGTAAGCATTTTCTCTGGAATTATTTTTTTCTGTTGCTTGTGAAGCGCGTGGTCGCCACGTTGCTAAAGGCTTTTTTCTCTTATTTCTAGAGGCTTTTCGAGCTCGTTTACAAGACCGAGACCGTCGAATCTCCAGCAACCCTCACACACGAGCGAGGTAATTATTGCTACAGTTTTTTTTGTCTAAATTAACGATTTAATTGCCTTATATGTGTTAACTTTTTTTTTGTACATTGTCCACCATTTGCATTCCATGGGTTATCTTATCTACTCCATTTTATCAGATCTGACTTTTTATTTTAATGTGACTTTAGTTTTGATCATATGGGGAAGTTTATATTTTCTTTTAGGGGTGATTCGTACCTATCTTTTTATATTCAAGTTGTATGTACCTTAGTAGTTCTTTTATTTGCTGACGGTCATGGGAAGTCCATTGATAATTTTTTGGGGGAATTTGTTTTATAAAGAAAATATATTTATGCAAGGAGGGCTATAGTTTTTTCATTAAAGTAAGGGGACTTTATCTAATGCGTATTGGGATATTGCCGGGTTCTAATTCCGGGCTACCAGTTCGATTACCAGGCCTACCAGTTCAATTACCGGGCTACAAGTCCTTTCTCCGGGCCAAGTCAATCACCTGGCTACAGGTTCTATCTCCCGGCTACACTAGAGCCAATCTTATCTCTGGGCCATTTTTATTGCCGAGTCCTCTGCTGATTCTACCAGTTCGGGGCCAGTGCCATAGCAGTATCAACAGGCGCCCGGCGCCTCCACCAGAGTTCGAACGGATCTAACGGCTATCGTACAGAAGCATTTATCTGTATTATTATTTCTTTTATTTGTGATTTGTTATAATTGATTTTGTACTATAGATTGTGCCTCAAAAGAGCTAAGTTTCATTAAATCATTTATTTTTCTTGTCGATTAATAATTGTTTCTAATAGTTGAATATAAATCAAGCATTGACAGCCAAGCTTTCAATAGTCTTATTCTAATTTTATTCTTTTTATTCATTTATCGGGTCATTTGATTTAATTATTGTAGCCGTTTATCGCTACATATTAGTATTGCTACGTTTAAAATTGGTGTATAATAAGCTTAGGTAAACCAAAGTGATCACTTCGGATTGTAGTGCTTAGCGCATTTAGTTATAAGGCATACAGTACTGAGTGTTAACAACAGAATTGGTCTCCGTACAATCTACATATTGTACTCTATTCAGCAATTACGTTAATAGTCATTTAACATTCCTTTGTCTTTAAAATTGCAAATTTTATTGTAGTACTGTTGCTGTGTTAAAAAAAAAGACGTAGTAGCAAATAGATTGTTCCTTAAATTATAGATTGTGTTTTCTTGTTAAGTTAAGATTGAGTTCCTTTGATTTAATAAGTGTGCCTAGCCACCCTGCACAACACCAGTGGAGCTTTTTCAGTTTAGTTGGGGAAAACTGGTGGCGCTCTACGACCCCACTAACGGGGCCGGGCATCTGTAACACGACTCTTCGGTGCTAGGTTTCCTCTTAATTAAAAATCTTTACTTTCGACTTCAATAAGAAAAGCGTGTTGCAATTTATTTTTAAAGTTACAGTTCACAATCATGTTGATTTATTCATATCAAACATACAAGTACTTGCACATGTCAAAATTGATAAAAAAAAATAATAATCCAAAATAATTATAACAATTTTATTAATAATATTGTGAACTACTAAAATGCATAAGCTACGAAATAAATATCACCCTGTCCTAAGTTTGAGCTTGAACTTGGAAAATATTATGTAAACATTAAAGACAAATTATATACAACGTGAGCAGTCAACGCAAGCGATTATGAACCTTAAATGTGCAATGAGCAGCACATTTTATTATATAAATAAGCTAGCGAACCATCAGTTCGGCAGACTTTCGGTGGCAACTAAAAACCAGATCCCGGCAGAGCACATGTTCGCTGGGTCCTAGCCTATACATCTTCCTTACCCAACCCCGAGTGTTGCAGTACACATGTATGTGAAACTCAGGGGTTGCCTACCCACAGTAAATGTCGAATCTATTATCGCGTCCTAATAAGCTACCCGCTTAAAAGTTCACGTCGGTTCGCAAATCTTTATTTACTTGCAATGAGGAAAATGAACATCACCTTCCCGACTACAAACATCATCGTTTTATTGAAGGTTTAAACAGCCGCATTTCAACTCAACCACTAAACTACCGTACTAAAATTACGTTATACAATCAAAGAAAGCAATTGTGTACGAGAATGTCGAGAGCGCAATCTTTCTATTCGGACTTATAAGGAAAAAATTTTTGACATAAAAAAAAATATGTCAGTGTCACGCAATCTATTTACTTCAAACTTGCGGGCGCAACGGTGCCGCTTCTATCATTGCCACATTTACATTCTTTAATAATATTATAGTCAATTCCCAACATCTATAATAAATTTGTCAACGTTCTGGAAAGATAATTTTCAAAGAAAAATCTGTTAAGTATTCAAGTGCAGTGTGAAATCTGAGTGTATTTATTACAAAAACCAACCTTAAATGACACACAACACAACTCTTAAGAAAAACTATATTAACAAAACAGGGACCAAAGTCCTATAAGCAACTCAAAAATATACCTCAATCGAGAGAAAATGCGCACCTTAGTAATCGGGTATAATATAATCTTATTAAGTTTCTGACCAATAGACATTGTTAATGTTTTCTCATTAAGTCTTTGACCAATAAACGTTGTTATTGTTTTAACCAAAGTGATTTTTTTATTATCTCTTCTCACCTGACGTAGATCGATCCCGAATCTGAGCTATATTCCTGCACGCTAACCAAGGCGTGGCGTCACGGAAATACTAAATGTGATATCATGGTGGAGGCGCCGATCTACGTTAAAGACTCATAAAGCAATTATTTAATATGACATTAATTCATTAAGTCATCTTACCTAAAGTATTATTCTTGACATTATGGTGGAGATGCTACGATCTACGTCAAAAAAACAATTAAATTATAGTTTAAAATAATTAAATCATGCGCCTGTAATTATTCGCGCATATAACAATTGGTCAATGTACAAGTCTACGTCGATATACCCACTAAAACTAATATAATTCAAAAATGTTAGTATAACACAAATTCAAATCGTGCGGGCATCGCGACATAGGAGATAACCAGTCTACGCCGGTAGGCAGGATTTTTCTAAGACGTCGACAGTGCCACCATCTTAGGAAAGTATATGATTCTAAAAACAAATAAGTTCTACAAATTATTCTTTTACTTCAAAAATCTAGAAATAGAGTTGTATTATGAATAAGACAATTTGTAAAAATACGATTCTTTTTATTGCATGTATATACCGAGCACCAGTGGATGTCCATACTAGTCTCTACTGCGGACTCTCACGTGTGATACCCTCAAACAATTTAAAGGGTATGTCAACCCATGCTAAGATATAGACTGCGGTGGAACGTAGAAAAGGGAGTTACAAAGGATCAGCCTGGATCCAAAATGTAACAAAACCACTAATGATATTTTGTATTGTACAGTTATAGTAAGATGATGTAAA